>JAUPMG010019946.1:0-15205 GCA_031762675.1 Pachysandra terminalis | reverse complement strand
CACAGAAAAGCCCCCAGAAACAGAAACTTATAATTTATAATCCCCTAGCACACAACTTCTCATAATATCAGATAGACCCCTAATTTGAAAACTATGTTACGAAAACACCCTAATCTACAATAATGCACAATTATACATACATTATAATTGGGAAAATAAAATAATTTTTAAAGGTTCAGGTCATTACAGTGACACCTGCAAAAAATTGGACTCACAATCTCCCTTACCAACCAACCGAGTTATTTTTTTTTGAACAAGGTAAGTAATATCTTATTTCATCAAAAAAAAAAAAAAATAACAGATATACATTTTGTAGCCCAAACAAGTGCAAAGAGCAAAACACAATCCTATACTCGCATTATAGGACAACAACTAGGAAAAACCAACCTATATAAAGGAAAATCCGACAAAACAAAACTAGACATCAAAAGCTAATACCCAACTCGTATCAACTATAAGCCATTTCAAACCCAATTTCAGCAAACACCAGAAATAAAACTCTACACCAGTTGCTACAACACAAGACAGGACCTCCAACAAACAATTCCACAGTCACATGAGACTGCTGAACAGATAAACTCAGTATCAAACCCTTAAAACAGAAGTCGAACAAAGATGTATCTTTGTCAGAACCTGTTACCGCTATAAACAATCTTTTTTGACAAACCAACACATCCACACAGTGCCAAGAGTACAAACCCAATAAACACATCAGCACCACTTCAAACAAATATACCATCCCTCAACAAACAACAGAATCTGCTGTTGAAAAACCAACAGTGCCAACAGACACTTCAGCACTACTTCAATTCTCTCACCAACTAGCCCTTCTCTTCCATCTTGTCCTTACCCATTTTAAAATACCTTGTTCCAGCTATATCCCTTCTAAGGATATCAAAAAGCTCAACTGGTAATCTATTATCATTAGACCATCTAATGAGATTATTAAATGTTTGAGCATAGGAGGATAGCCAATCCGCAACAACATTTATCTCTCTATAAACGTGTTTAATGCTCCATTTCCTGAAAACAAAAAAGATCATTCTCTTAATGTGCTCAACTATTAGTGCATAACTCTAGGGGATACTTATGTTTATTAAGATAAGATTTAACTGAAGTTGAATCTGTAGCAATCTCAATTTGAGTGATACCTAATTCCTTTGCAATCTTCATACCAATGCTCATAGCTTCCAATTCATGTGTAATAACTAAAATAGGGGGCTTGGCAATAGCATAGGCCGCAAGGAATTGACCCAATCTATCTCTTACAATTCCTCCCGAACCACCTTTAGTTAAAGAGTAGGAACCATCAGTATTTAGCATGATAGTATAATCATTAGGAATAGCATGTTCTTGATGGAATTTGATACTAACATCCCATTTAGAACAGATATCCCTGTTGTTTTCATTGTCAAGTACCCTCAATTGGATGCACTGCATCTCTTGAGTCATTACATTGACAATTTGGTCAATAACAAATCTTTCCCCTTAAAATTGGATGCACTGCATCTCTTGAGTCATTACATTGACAATTTGGTCAATAACAAATCTTTCCCCTTAAAACTCAGTCTGAAATATATGGGAGTTTCTTTCCCTCCATGTAGATTATATGGTAGTATTGAGCGCTAGTATTTTGATGATAGCAGAACAGTTATCTCCCTCAAACTTCTTGCTGCACCAATTAATTATCTCAATCCAAGCATGAGGAGGATATCTTAGATTACAAAGGTTCACAATACACTTCCAAATCTCAGCTGTATACGAACATTGAAAGAACAAATGATCATGTGACTCTTCATTCCTTCTACACAAAACACATTTATTTCTTTAAATCACCCAAATTCTCTCAAGTCTATCCATGGTTAACAATATGTTGTTAATGGCAAGCCAAGAAACAAAAGAATGGTTATTAATCCTGCCTTCAAACCATATCAATTTGTGCCAAATCACCTTAGGTTTAGAGTGACTCATTGTAATGTAGGTTGATTTAATATTGAATTTGCCATAAAGATTTGGTAGCCAAATACATCTCTCTTTATTTCTATTATTGTGAATCTGCACCTCACTAAGTCTGTCCCATATATTAGCTAACGGAATTTTTAGTAGGGGTTGGATTCCATTCACCATCATGTAAAATAAAACTCACCATATCAAATCTGTTCATTCTCATTTGATATCTCATTCTGTGTGTTACCATATGGGTGCCAAGGATCCCACCATAGATGGGTATTCCTACCACTAGCGAATTGGGTACTAATCATCATACTGGCTTCATGTCTTAGATTTAAAACATTCCTCCATATCCAAGAGCACGATAGAGGAATCTTCAAATCCCAGAAGTTACCAGATTTTATGAGATGCCTTCTCACCCATTTACACCATAACCCTTGATTATCAGAAATAATGATCCACATGTATCTCATAATGGCAGCTTTATTCCAAATACTGAGATTTCTCAACCCTAAACCTCCTTCCTTCTTTGGGGAACAAAACTGCTTCCCAATCCATTATGTGAGGTTTAGATCTAATCTCCAATCCTCCCCATAAGAAATAACTTGTTTACGTTGGATATTACACACTTGAGGAGAATGAAGACAGACTTCCAGTGAGTGGTGACACTAAAGAAGCTTACCCTTCCAACTGCAAATCGTTTTCCTGATCCTATCAACCATGTCAAAACAATCCAATATCTTGAGTCTTTTGGTGATAAGAGAAACACCAAGGTACCTAACAGGGAGTTATCCTTTAGATATACTAAGGAATTGAATTAAATTCTCCTTCTAATTTTCAATAACTCCAGCAAAGTAAATTCTACTTTTTCATGTGTTAATAGCTAGATTAGCTGAATTCTAAAACCATTGTAAGGCACATTAAATGACATAAAGTGACCTTAGATCAACTTTTGCAAGCACAAATAAATGATCTGCAAAGCATAAGTGAGTTATATTATCTTCTTTACAACCCACATGATGTTCAAAATTAGTATCTGAAGCTTCTCTCTGAATCTTCCTAGCCAAAACCTCCATAACCATTACAAAGATATAAGGAGATAATGGATCTCCTTGTTTAATACCACATTGCCCACTAAAGAAACCTTCAAGAGCACCATTCAATGAGATGGAGTACGACGCAGTAGATATACACACCATTATCCAATGAATAAATTTCCTAGGGAAATTCCAAGAGAGAAGCATATTCTCAATGAAATTCCAGCTAACGGAATCATATGCCTTGCGGATGTCTAACTTGAGAGCACACCGGTTAGACCCCTTATTTAAGTGGTAGTCATGTAGGATCTCATGAACAAGAATGATATTATCAGCCATTCCTCACCCTGGCACAAATGCAGAATGATAGTCTCCAATGATAGAACAAAGGAGAGGTTTAAGCCTGTTAGCCAAAATCTTGGATATGCACTTATAAAGTACATTACAACATGCTATTGGTTTGAAGTCATTTGGAGTGGAAGCCATGTTATTCTTAGGAACCAAAGTGATGATTGTATGATTAATTTGCTTAAGAATCTTTCCATTCTTGAAGAAATCCAATATGGCTATCATGACCAATTACCTCCCAAGTATCTTTGAAGAAAAGAGTTGTATAACCATCAGGCCCCGGAGCCTTTTCATCTGAAAAGGGAAAAAAAACACTGTTTTATTTTCTCCTCAGTGATTTCAGATATCAATTCATTTCTTATAGTCTCTGATATACCTTCCCCAATCACATCATCCCAATCATTCGGTAAAAAGAGGAAGTAGCCACTATACCAATAGATTGCTGAAAATAGTTCACCAACACCTTAGCAATGTCTTTTCTCTCAGTAAATTAGCAATGTCTTTTCTCTCAGTAAAAGTCTGACCATTAGAATCTGACAAACTCAAAATTTTGTTGTATGCTCTATGCCTAATCACAGATTTGAAGAAAAGTTTTCGAATTATTATCACCTTTTTCAAGCCATAATAACCTAGATTTTTGTATCCATATTGCTTCATATTGATTACTCAGCTCTCTATATTTAGATCTCAAAAGTTTTTCCTCTCTAGCCTTATCAAAGTAACCATTCTCACTTAAAATCTCAGCCTGCACCTCCATTAAGCTTTTCTTAGTGCTCTCAATTCCTCTATCCAAATCAGAAAATCTTGCTTTACTCCAAGTCTTGAGAAGAAGTTTAAGTTCCTTCAGTTTGGATACCAAGACAAACATAGGAGTACCCCTAATTTGAACATCCCATGCCTACTTAACCAGATCAAAAGAACTTGATTGCCCAATCTAAAAATTATAAAATTTAAAAGGAGTACGTACCTTGATATCTTGGTACATATGCACTAAAGCTAGAGAATGATCAGAAATCCCAGGACACAAAAGTCCCACCTGAGAGGCAGGAAATACGTTACACCAATCCAGGTTAACCAATGCTCTATCCAGCCTTGATTTGATACTTTCTATACCTTCTAACTTATTAGACCAAGTGTAGTAACACTCCTTACTTCTCATGTCCTTAACTTCAATATCATCAATAGTCTCATTAAATTCTTTCACCGCAAGCCATTTGATATGTCTACCACCCTGTTTTTCTTTAGGATTCCTCACAATGTTAAAATTTCCTATTATGATCCAAGCATTTCTAGTGAAAACAGCCTTAAGTTACCTCCACAAGTTTCTTCTCTCCATCATATCATTAGATCTATAGACAAAGGAAGCAATAAAATGATCATTGTTTGCTATATAACAAACCTCAGTGTGAATAATTTGGTCAGTCTTACCAATCAGATTTACATCAACCATTATATGATTCCACGTCACCCAAATTCTACCAAGAATGGAATCATCATAAATGCATAACCATCTCCAGTTAGGAATCAAATGTTGAAGAATATTTTCAGCATTAATTCTTCTAACTCTAGTCTCAACCAAGCATAGAAGTTCTAACATGTTATTCCCAAAAAATTCTTTTACCTCCCTTTGTTTGAGAGGATTATTCAATCCTCTCACATTCCAGCAATTTAATATCTTTTTAGCAGTACCTCTCGTGGCCTTAGCCACATTGTCTATAGGGTTCCTCTCCGCTTCTTCAATCATCTATTTTTGTTTCTGTTTTATAGCTTTCATCTTCTTTAAACTCACTTCTTCAAAAAGGTTATCCTCCTCCAACAAGGATTTATCATGGTGGGACCATGTGAACAAATTGTTATGTTGTGATATGACTATATGTGTGATTTTCAAGTGTAATGGGATTACAATGTTCTGTGTGATATACATATTGAATATGTGTGATTAATATGATAATGAGCATTCTAATACATTGTGATTGTTGTATTATCTGATGGGTGAAATTGTATGAATTAACCCGTGTTGTTATACTTCTATGAAGATAGTTATTGTAATTTCTTTGAGTTTCTCTACGAGGCTTCAGCTGACCCTATACTGAAACAGGTGACCAGCTCGATTGAGAGATGGATTTGGGAGATGGACTTGCTAGTATGGCTTTCATTTTCAGTTTCTTAGTGAACAATGAAGTTTATTTTGTTATGTTTTACTATTTACATTGGTTTTGATCCTCTATGGACGATTAAGTTGTAATAACTTAGACATGGGTTGTGATACAGTTTATTTATTTAAGACTTCAGCTGATTTATTATTTTAGACTCTGATTAACCATGATAGTGGTTATGTATTATGAAAGGCTATCCACGTCCACGTGCTGGATCCGAAGGTTATTCCCTTGGATATCCTTGAGATTATATATCTTGAATTTGGGGCGTGACAGAGTCTCTTCATCATTTCTACATAGAATACGTCTAGTATTCAAATGAATGCCAAATTTCATAAGTCTATCTTTGGTGACAAGATGAGTGTTGATGGAAACCGAAGTTATAAAGGTATGTCTCGGAATGTTGCCAATAAACCAGATTAAAGACTCCCACTCCCTAGATTGAGACCTCATCTTGGTGGCTTTCCAAGTGTCTTCGATGTTGAACTCTCCTGTTATCGAAGGTTTCCAGATAAGCTTATATTTAGTATAGCAATCTTTGATCTGAATATGTTGAACTTGGCTCCAAATTTTCCTAAACTCCTCATCTTCAGAACCAATAGGATTCCAACTGTCATTGCTAATGGTTCTATCCAACCTGTCCTCCCAGTTCCAACATTCTCTATGAATTTTTCTATAATTCACTTGTTGGAAAAGAGGCCCTAGAGGGTGCCAGACATCCCACCAAAGCCATATATCCTTACCATTCACAATGTGGTAGAGAACAAGCTCTCTAGCCTTGCCTCTGTTCTGTAGCAATTTCCTCCAATTCCATAGCATGTCATCGCGGTTTTCATAGCCCATAAGTTTCTATCTTTTATTAGGTGGAACCAAATCCATTTTACCCAAAGAGAGTTTTCCTGACTAATGACAATCCATAAAAATCTAAGAGTAGAAACTTTGTTCCACTCAATGATATTAAAAATGCCCAGACCACCTTATTTATTTGGACAACAGAATTTGTGCCAAGCAATTTGGTGAATTTTCTTTCCAGTATCATTGCAAGACCAAAGGAACTGAGCACGATTTCTTTCAATGATTCTCAAAATTTTCTTAGGAATTATTAAATGGGTGAGCCAATAGGTTTGAATATTGAAGAGAACTGATTTGATAAGCACAACTCTCTCGGCATAAGACAATGTTCTACTCTTCCATCCTTTAAGTCTAGATTCCACACGTTCAAGTAGAGGTCTACAATCCTTTATATAAAGCTTCTTGGTGATTAGTGGTAGGCTAAGATATTTAATGGGAAGCTTTCCCTCTGAAAAAACTAATAATTTGACCTTATCCTGGTCATTCGTGGCCACAAAGAATACTTCACTCTTCAACAAATTGGCCTCAAGACCAATCGTCGAATAGAACCAATCAAGAGCTTTCTTTATGAATTTCAAGGACTGATTATTAGGTTTGTAGAAGATGAACAGATCATCAGCAAAGCTAAGAAGAGAGATGCCAAGGTCTTCACACTGAGGGTGGAATTGATGCCCATTAGGAACAGCAAATTGAGTGAAGTAATTGGCCAGGAGCTACATAACAAGCACAAAAATGTAAGGGGAGAGTGGGTATCCTTGGCTGATACCATGCTTAGCCGTGAAGAACCTCACAGAGTTACCATTTATGATGAGAGAGTAAGAAAAAATGGTAATGCATTGCTGACTCCACTTAATGAATTGATCAGGGAAATTCCAATATTCAAGCATCTTCATAATCGTCTCCCAGTTGATACTATCATAAGCTTTGTAAAAGTCAACTTTTGTGTCACATCTGGCTTCTCCCTTAGGCAAATGGTGTGGTGGACAAGTTCGTGATCTAAGAGGATGTTGTCGCTAATGCTTCTTCCCGGGACAAATGTAGATTGGTAGTTGCCCACAATGGAGGGCACGACACTCTTTAGTCTACTGACAATCAATTTGGATTTGCATTTTTAGGTAACATTGCAGCAAGAGATAGAACGGAAGTCCTCAACATAAGAAGCAGTTTGCTTTTTGGGTACAAGAGTAATGAAAGTGTGGTTGGTTTGTTTAAGCATCAAACCCTTCAAGAAGAATTCTTTTTATAGTTGCCACGGAATTAGATCCAATGATGTCCTAAGCTCTAATGAAAAAAAGAGAGGAGAAGCCATCATGACCAGGGGCTTTGTCCTCATTTAATGGTGAACAGGGTAGCTTTAATATCCTCAGAAGAGAAGTCCTTTATGAGGTCATTACCCATATCCTGGTTCAATTCAGTGCCCATGTTCCAAATCCAGCTATGATGATCAAAGGGTTTCTCCTTTCCAAGGAGGTTACTAAAGTAATCAGTGAATAGGATCTAATTTTACCCAAATCAGAAGTGGAGGAGCCATCTCTACTAAAGATGGATGCAATTTTGTTAGTAGCATGATGGCCAAGAAACGATTTATGAAAGAAGGTAGTGTTATTATCTCCGAGGCTGAGCCATTTTATTCTTGTCTTCTCTCTCATCATAGAATCTTGGATATTGGCAAGTTTTACAAACTTAAGGTATGCTACACTTTCATCCGGTATAGAGTTACATTGGTTCATACTGACCTTTTGAATCTCCTCAAGTTCATTCCTAGCTTCAGTGACTTTCTTATCCATAGAGGAGAGAAGATTCCTACTCCATAGCTTCAATCTAGCTTTGGTGGTCTTCAATTTGCTAGCAAGCACATAGAGGGAAGTACCATTCACCTTAGTCCTCCAGGACTCCTGAACAACCTTAGAGAAGTCAAATTCATTACACCAGTAGTTAAAAAATTTGAAGGGGGTCCTATTCTTGACAAGATCATCATTCTGGTGGACAATCCCTGAGGCATAATCGGATATACCAGGGTTCAGAAAATGAACATCAGCAGCGTTGAACCTATTGAGCCAACAATGATTGATTAAAACTCTATCAATCCTAGATTTAATGCTCTCGTTCCTTTGCAATTTGTTAGAAAATGTGAAATAACAACCTTTCATATTCATGTCCAACAAGCTAACTCTATCAATCAGGTTATTGAAGTCTCTGGTTGCACTGTAATTAATAGGTCTCCCTCCTGCTTTTTCATTTGAATTTCTCACAACATTAAAGTCTCCAATGAGGATCCAAACATCTTAAGGATTGATCATTTCAAGTTGATTCCAAACTCTTCTTCTCTTTATCTCATCATTTGACCCATACACAAACGAGGCAAAGAAGGATAAGTTATTCAACAAACAGGTAACTTTAGTATGGATTACTTGATCACTTTTAAATACTATAGTAACATCCACAACACTTTGTTCCCAGAGTATCCAAATTCTTCCCCTTGTAGATTCCTGATAATTAAACTTATACATCCATCCATGAGCAATACCTCTCGCAATTTTGTCAGCATTGATACTCCATATTCATGTTTCAGCCATCCCAAGTAATACAAGTTTGTTATCCACAATAATTTTCCTAACTTCACTTTGCTTAGTGGGATCATTGAGGCTCCTGCTGTTCCACATAGCTAAAGTTTTCATCTAGTAGTTATTTTAAGTGCTGCCCTGGTCTTAGGGGACCCACCCTCAACTTTGACCTGCTTCAAGTTGTTCTTTTTATTGGGTTTATCAGTCTTCTTGCTACTTTTGAGGTCCACTCCTGCTTCCAAGGGATGCCATTTAATTCAAGAATATCAAAAAGGTTGTGTACCTCAGTACATGTAAAAGGAGAGATCTTACCAGGGGTGATCTCACAGGAGAGGTGCCTGTTGGATTTGCCTATATTAAGCCATGGAATGAGGGAGTCTGCCTCATCCCTAACACCACTACCACTACTCTGAGCCTGCTGAAGACCATCAAGTCTAATAAAAAGGGGAATCTCTGTAGCTCTAGGATCACTTAGACATTCAGGACTTATCAATTCAGCAAAAGGACTTAACTCCATCTCAGGGTCTGGCCTGCTAGGAGTAACAGAGTCATTAGTCTATAGATTTTCATCTATTCCTAGAACAGATTATGGAATAACAGCAACTTCATTCTCTATCAAAAGGCCATCAAAGATCAACAGGGAAGGAGCACCATCACTAGTAGCCTCTACAGGGCTAATTTCAGGTTTTTCCTTGGGTGCTGAACCCTCCCCTTCACACCAAGAGTCGAACTCTTCAATAGAGAATCTTCTTCCATTGGGTTTCCAAACCTTGGAGATTTTGGGGGCTTTAGGGAAATTTCTAGGGTTATGAACAAAGCATTTTCATACCTCACATCTGATTGGTTTCCAACCATACTCCACTGAAACTTCAACCATCTTTCTCGGTTTACCTTTTTTCGCCATATTAACTTTAACCTTCTTAAGGAGGTTATTGCTATCAACCTCAACACAAGCTCTAGCAAATTGGAGCCTAATGCCATTTTCAGTTTCTGAATCTAGGCATAGGGGGATCCCCACATGGCTTGCAATATAGCCAATACCCTCTAAGGTCCACATCACCATAGGTACATTGTGGAATTTAATCCATATAGGGACCCTAGTGATCTCAAATTTGTCGAAAGACATATCTTCACTCCAATCTCTGATGATGAATAGTCTGCCAGCAACATGCCATAGACCATCCTTAAGGACCAAATCCTTAATAGCTGAATCTAAGAACTTCAGTAAGAAAAAACCATTATTGAGTCTGGTATAGTCACTGAGCAGTTCTTGCCCCAAAGTTTCTTCACATTTTGTTTGACCATCGATTAGGGAAGGTTTCTCTCTAGAAAATATCCAAGTAGACATCCTTTCCATCTCTTCTTGCCTTCATCTAGGACTTCATCTGGAGGAGAGACAATCAACTCATGGGCTACAGAGTAAGGGAGTCTTGCAGGAGATCTGCCTGCAGCAGGGAAGAGCGTGCTCCACGCGAGACCTCTACGCATCTCTGAAGACAGTGGGGTAGGGTCAACAGCAGGGGGGAAGTGAGAAGGAGGGGGGAAGCAAGAGTGGCAGCAGTCTCCTTACCAAGGAAACCAGGAAAGGGGGATTTTGAGGGAATCAAAGAAGAAGGAGACGATCGAGATGAAGAAGGAAGTTGCGGGAAAGAGGGGTTTGAATCAAAATCCAAAACCATAATGGCGGGAAAAAGATACGAAAGGTTCAGAGGTATCCTAATAACAGGGGAGCAATGAAAATCCCAAAGCAAGATGTCCTCAGAAGAAAACCAGAGAAGAACTGTGCCAGAAGGCGAAGATCGGAAAATGGGGAAATAACCCAGCAGAGGCAGGCCGAGAAGGACAAAGAAGAAGAGAGAGAGGAAGGAAATGGGTTACGAGGGGGAAGGAGAGAAGGGAACCCCTACCCAATAGAAGGACAATCGACGCCGGTCAGGGCATGACGCCGGCGAGAAGGGTCAAGGAGAAGGAGGGTCAAAAGAAGAGTTACTTAAGATATTACTTGTAAATAAGGATAACCCTCGAATTTGAATCCAATAAAAATACTTTCAGACCCTAATTCTATTCTAAATGAGTAAAAAATCAACTCTCCAGTTTATGAGCAAAATTCTATTTTCTAGATGTTAGTCAAAACCATGATTTCTAAGTAGGGCACTTTTAGACCACATCTGAGGCCTATGATATTTATGCTATCTAGTTATGATATATATTGACTAAATACCAAAAGTAGTATAGATAAAGTCCTATATCCATGTCTCTAAAAATATTTAGGTGAAAAGTCAACATTTTCAGACTTAGTCAGATTTTCAGTTTGTTTCTATCAAACTGTGTCCTTTACTTGATGCTTACAATGAGGTGTAGTATTCGATTCCAAATACGTTAGTTTGATCCTTATGATTAATATTTTCATTGTCTCTATGATGATTGGTTACCTTCCTTTGATACGTGATACTTGTATGCAAGTTCATAAGCCAAATATATGAATGATAATGATGAATATTCACTATATATACTTAGTCAGATTTTCAGTTTGTTTTCTATCAAACTGTGTCCTTTACTTGATGCTTACAATGAGGTGTAGTATTCGATTCCAAATACGTTAGTTTGATCCTTATGATTAATATTTTCACTGCCTCTATGATGATTGGTTACCTTCCTTTGATATGTGATACTTGTATGCAAGTTCATAAGCCAAATATATGAATGATAATGATGAATATTCACTATATATACTCATATCTACTTATAATTGTTATTAGTATATATGTGTGTGTGTGTGATATTTATATATGTGAAGTATGATAGTTTAGATCATGAGAATGTGTCTTATGTGTTTTCTTGATTAATATGATGTGTGTGAGCATGATATACTATGTTATGTGAATTGCATTAATAATAGGGTATGAATATAAATGAGAGCATTGTGACTTTGATTAAGTCCAATGAATTTGACTTGACAACATGATTCCTTGATGAGGAATTTATATAATCTAAGAGGGTATTGTAATGGTGAATTCAATATGAGGGAAATTTGTTAGTCCCAAATGGACTTTGTCGTGTTATTGTGGGTTGAAGGATTTGCTACTCCAACAGACCAATTTCTTGTCTGGTTGGATAAATGCTTGTCTGGTTGGACAAGTGACCAAGTGAAATTCTATTGGTAGATCGTATTTTGGTGATGTTCCACAGGGGAGAGTTCATAGGTGATGCCTCAGATATGTTCCTGTAATTAAAAATAAGGGTCTAGGATTGTGCCCGATGGTTTGAAAACCCATAGAAATTCCATAAGAATGTAGAATAATCTCCTGTCAGTGGCCCTGTATGGGGGGGGGGGGGGGGGATGGCTCACGATGACATCTTGGATAGTCTGGGATTGATCGGATGTGGATATACACTATACAAATGCTAAACAACATGCATTTGAATTTCATATTGATTGTGCATGTTTTATGTGGTTTGCCTTGTCTATGATGCACTTGACTTGCATGTTGTCATCAGGGTTTTAAGTCTTGGGATCTTGGATCGGACTGGTCCCATCCGATCCAAAAGTTGGATAATCCTTTAAAAAAGAAAAACAATGGATCGGCTGGACCGGCAATACCGATCGGGACCAGTCGGTGTTGGACCAGTCCGGGCTTATACCTATTGGATCTTTAGTTTTATAAATTTAAAAAAAAAACTTTGGATCTGTGGATCCTGGCACTGGACCTGTACGGTCCAGTATCAGTTGGACTGGTATGATCCAAAGCCACTTAATACAATAGTTGTATCGTGACTTAGGATCAGATCGGTCCTGGCCGATCCAGATACGGACCAATCCGGCCCGATCTTTGAAACCATGAACATCAAATAGAGTTTGTCACATCCCAAACTTAAGGAAATTCTCATAAAAACCCTTACGTTCGAACCGCAACTCTCACCCCAATCGGAATCGGGAGTGGCAATCAATATCGAACTGAAATTAATAGAAATTTAATAAACTTCAAAAGAATCTAATTTATTGAAAAATAACTAAAAGATAATCTATCTATTACATCCATAACAAAGAATAAATTTGCAGCGAAAAAGAAAATATTAATGTCCTATTTATTTCAAGTAAAAATCCAAATCCCTAATCCTATACATAGTATCTAATCTATGAAATAAAACGGTAAATCTGGTAGTAAAACTTCAAGTAGAAATCACTCCAAGCCTTGACTAATTCCAGTATGTTCATAATAAAGGAATTCATCTTGCTCTCCAATTTCATTAATTTCCTCATCTACATTACCTGAAATGGTTGTCATAAGACGTCAACTACACTTAGGCCAGTAAGTAAAGTCAATTAAGAAACAATCTTAACAAGTAATTGGGTCTATACCGATATGCAAATATATAACATAAAAACTGTACTTAAACATAGTAAATATACAGATAATGAGATTCATGATCAGATTATTAATGTATGAATGCATGCTTATGCAACAAGACATATTGATCACCAGGTGTGATCCATGCAAAATATCATGTTGTGTAAATATGCAAGCTGTTTAGAATTTGAATTACGTAAGTTCCACACTAGACCCATCAATTACTGAGCAAGAATGTCTTATCAAATCAGTAAGATATTCCATGTGCGCATTATGGTTTTGAGGGGTTTCGAACAAGAAGGCACAATTCCCCCAGTTATTTGCGGTCAGGGCAATGCAAAAATCCAAGGTGTCACATAATTAGGACTAACCTCAGTGAGCACTACATAAGGCGAATGTCAACAGAATTTCACTCGGCATCAGTTACGTATAATAATACGCTATCTAGATGATAAGAACTGGGGTATATTGGGGTATCAAATCCCTCAACCGATAATGTTAGTCCATCCGAGACTTCCTCACCAAATCATGATGTCCAGGTCTTGATCAACTCAAATTAGATCAGAATCTCCATCATAAGTAAAGTCTGATGGTAAGTCTAGTTTATGACCAGAATAGGGTCATACTCATATTGGCTATGCTGTGCAATGTGAGGTGAAGGTGCACATTCACTAATCATTCATGTAAGTGTACAGTTGTGCAATAATTCCAAATATGGATTATAATGCCTTAAAAACATAATGTAACTCATAATGATAGTAAATCAAATCAGATGATGCCATATAGATGATCAATCAACAATGAATGAAATAACCCTAAATCCATATCATACAAGTAATCAAATAATCAATCATCAAACATAACTAATCATTCATAACAATCAACCCAGTGTGGGCTGACAGATGGGCTAACCGGCACGCCGGTTGGTCATCCGGTAGCCTAGACAGGGGCCAAACAAATAAGTCACAGTGTCTGCTGCTGGCGAGCAGGATGGCTGGCACATCGGCTGGTCATCTGCCAGGCTAGGCAGAAGGTCATCAAATCAACAAAATACAACAGGGTAGCCACCGGCGGGATGGCCGACACACCGGCTGGCCATCCGACAGGCTATCCAGGGGCTAAATTTCAAGTCTCAGACAATGTGGGCCACCGGCAGGCCAACTGGCATGCCGGTTCGCCTTCCGATAGGCTAACCAAGGGCCTCCAATTCCCTTTTAGGAACCGTCAAGGTCCCGGCAGGCTACCGGCACGCCGGTAAGGCTGCTGGACCATTCTGGGTGTAACCGAAGGACTAACCGGCACGCCGATTGGCCCAATAATGGGATTCTCACATGATTCTTGTATTTTAAATTAAAATTAACAATTGTCATCAACATAAACTCATATTGAAATCTAATTCCAAAACTAACCCAATTAGAATATCATTCAAATCATCAAAGTTACATGCTTGGGAAGATTAATATTAAAACGTTTAAGTTTTTATGAAGAACAGTCTTTTATGTGAGTTGAATTCGATGGGGTATGTCATATTCTTTGGATATGGCATATCACCTAATTCAAATCAAGGTTGTACACGAAATTGAAGTTACTTACCTTGGTTAATGCGCGAATCTCTGTTCTTCCTCAACCTAGTTCACGTTTTGAATAGTTCTTCTTCTTCCTTAAGCTTTAGATCTCAATCAATTCTCAGAATTAATGATTTGGACCACCAAACCAGGCTTTAGGTAGTTTTTACAAGTTAATCTTAGTTCAGGATTTGTCTTTAATCCCAGCCCTTGAATTTTAATTAGTTAATCTACACCCTTGATTAAGAATAATAGCAAGCCTAGTACAATACAAACATTATCTAAGTCTTATCCTATTTAGATTATTATTTATCTTTCTGTCCTTGTCTAATCCTAAGTCTTATTGTCTTTTAATCTTGACCATTCATTATGTTTAATTATTCC
>JAUPMG010019935.1:0-15205 GCA_031762675.1 Pachysandra terminalis | reverse complement strand
CTTCCACTCCTTTGCTCTTCATCCTTACCCTTGGTTCCTAACCACCTAATCTCAACCCCTCATTTCTAATCCCTTCATATCTAACCCTTGATTCAATTTATCTAAACTAATACCCTTATTTCTACAACCATTTGTAATTACAATCCTGCCATCATTAATTTTACAACAATGCCACTCATGCACATATGTTGAGTGTTCTCTATAGTTTTTACCCTTATGCTCACAAAAAATAAAATAAACTTCACGCTTTATGTCACGCTAATGTACCTTTGTTATCTATATATATATATAACATGATAGATACAATAAATAAATAAAATAAATTGGGTTTTATTTTTCCTTTTAACGGGTCGCTCCGTTACAAGTATTTAGGATATCTTGCATAAACCAATGCTACCATAATATCACAATGAATAATGACAGGTGCCTCGGCATCGATTAGAAATCCAAGATCTTGCAACAATCACCCCAATCACACAGCCTCTTAAATTGCTGCACAATATATACTCTAACTCCATGATCGACAATGTGACACAAGCCTGCTTCCTGCTACACCATGAGATGGTCCCGTTACCAAGTAAGAAGATATACCCAGACATCGACTGACATTCATCTAGGTCACTTGCCCAGTCTGTATCATTTAGACTCACAGTTGTAAATTTGTTTCTTGAAAGCAAAGCATATAGTCCGTTGTTCTACATAAATATCAAAGATTCTTTTGTATTTCCATCTAATGAGAAGGCCATAGATTACTCTAAAATGAATAACCAATGCGACTACAAAATAAATATTTGATCAAGTATGCATCTTAGTGTACATATGACTACCAACAGTGGTAGCATAGGGAACATGAGATATCTATTCTTTCTCATCCTCTATATGGGGATAGAGACTAAGATAAAATGAAGCAACCTTCTCAACAAAAGTATCAATGCGTTTAGCATTCTGCAGTTTGAAACACTAAAATTGATTTCTTATGTCGGTTTCCTAAGACGGACCAAGAAGTCTCTTAGAGTAGTCTTTATAAATTTTAACTCCAAACTTATAATCTGCTTCACATATGTCCTTTATCTCAAACTTTAAGGACATCCATTCTTTAGTGATGACAATCATCTCCATATCATTCCTAGCAAATAGAATGTTGTCAACAAACAATGATAAAATAAGATCCTTTTTTTCCACTGTCTAGTAAACACATAATAGTCTTCTTTTATTATCATAAATATATACTCTATAATGACACGATGGAACTGAAGATACTACTATCTAAATGATTGTTTCAAGCAATATATAAAACATTTTATCTTGCAAACTTTGTGCACTTTCCCTTTTACCATGAAACCCCTTAGTTGAGTCATATAGATCTTGAAAATGCACACCGCCTTATAGTGTGCACAGAATACAAGTTGGCAAGCTATAAAGATGTTCTAGATGGGGGGTGATTAGGATACTTTAAAAGAATTTTAACTATATCCGGATTATTTTTCCTAAGTGTTTGGCTAAGAGATGCCAATTCAATTAACAAACAAACAAAGCATAGTGATTGCAAGTCAAGATATACCTGTCTAGCACATTTATCTCTATGTATGCAAATATAAATATGAAAGCAATACAGACAAGAAATTTATTATGGTTCAGTCCATTGACCTACATCCACTCCCGCAATCACCAACCCCTTGGTCTCCTGTCCTCACTATGGAAAGTATTCAATAGGTTCACCTACAACCTTTATACTTGGGGTTTTGTATGTAGGTTCACCACTAACCTCTCAACTTTAGCCTTAAGAAATTAAGAAAACCTTGTAGGTTTTGTACTTTGGTTCACGTAGCTACCACTCAATTTTAGACTTACGAAATTGAGAAAACCCTTAGTTTTTGTTAAGGTGGTTCTGTCACACATTCCTACATCCACCGTACATTTGTTCTAAAAGAAAAAATATGAACACGTGCCTCTTTGAAGACGAATTTTCCTATGAAGTGTTCTTGATGCTTGAATCTTCTCTTCAAGCTTGGACCCCTGTAGCTTTGCTCCTTGGACTTGATGATGTGCCAATATTGCTCAACCAATGTCTAAGGGAAGTCCTACCTCTAGGAATTCATTGGATTTTCCTATGCCATTAACAATCTCCCCTTTGTGAAATTGTGACAAAAACACCTAGCCTAGGTACAACACCAAATACACTAGAAAATTACAAATTTGAATCAAATGAATTACATTTTACTATTACATCAAAATGAGTCAAATCTAAATCCTAAGAGCCAAGAACATAAAAATTTGACTATTCCCCCCTCAGCTCTTCGATCCGCTCCCCCGCACTTTAATGTTCCTGCAAAATACTTTACTACCTGCAAACAAACATAGAAATATGGTGGAGTGCCTTGTTCTCCCCCTTTTTTTGTTAGAAATTGACAATAGATATACCTATACGGGGAACACACCAAGGTAGCATGCTTGTTGGGTGGGAATAAATTGTAATATGAGCCCAACACCAAACTAGCAAGCAAGTCATACACAAACATAAAGATTTACCTATGAAGGCATAGTGTGTATGATGCGGATCCTAGAGGTTGGTTTTCAAAATTTTACTGGAAAACCAATCCCAACCACCTAAGCTCCTTGAGATGTGCACCCATATAGATTTAACTATTATCACAATGCACATAAAACCAAACATACATTACAAGATTTACCTATAAGGCACATGAATGTTCAGATTTGACCCATAGGGAATCACAACTAGTATTTACCTATATAAGCACAGTTCCAATGGGAGGAGATATTGGATAAAGGCATGTAATAGTTTGTGTGTGCTTTCAATGTGTGCATTCATAAATATTTTATTATAAAGATAAACACACAAATCAGAACTAATATAACAAACATATGCCAATACAACATCGTATAGTAGTTCTGAAAGTGAAAACACACAAACACATGTCAAATATCCAAAGAATACATAATAATTCTTTGTTACTCTCCTTACTCCATTAGTGAGCTTTGAATGCTCAAAATGATCTTCCTATGAAGCTTGGGAGTAGAGGGAGTAGTGTTTTTTAGAGCCTTATGAGGGCTTAGCTATGGTCAAAAAGGCTTCTCAAAATCCCCTTGAAACTAGCCTTGGAAATGACCTCTATTTATAGTGAAAACTTTTCCAGTGACCAATCCTTTAGTTAACCGAAGGAGCTCTTCGGCTAACCGAAGGAATTCCAATAACTATATTGACTCCAACGGGTCTATTTTTTCGTTCAAGAGAGTCAACATATTTGACCTTCGATCAACTGAAGCAAATCTTGGATTAACCGAAGGAAGGTCACACAGAACCCTAAGAAATCAGGCATTCTATAATTGTGATCGAGGATCCTTCGGTTGACCGAAGGTCCAACCAAAGGGGTCTTTGGTCCACTGAATCAAAGCTTCAATTGACCGAACCCTCAGGCTCTGAATACTTCAAAAAGTCCACGGCCTGATTAACTGAAGCACCAATCGAGGTGTTGCTTCGGTTAACCAAATCAGTGTCTTCGGCTAACCAAAGACATAGCAGAATCCACTTTTTAGGCTGGATTCAAAGGCCAATAAAACACAAACCATTTACCCATTTGCTTAGGTGTTCTAAGGCATTAATCTAGTGTCTCTAAGGTCCATGTTACCTGAGAATAGATTGGCACATTGATGATCTTCATGATGCTTTGGCCATCCATGTCTTGAGCTTGCTTCACTTGATCTTCCTATCATGCTTGGCTCTTTCAATATAGACTAAGTCATGAAGTTGACAAACCAAGGGAGTGACAAATTTTCCTATGGCACTAACAGATCTTATCACCTAGTTCTCGAGAAATGTAGTTTTGATATCCATTTGATAGAATTCTAAATTCAAATGTGCAATTATATCCAGAATGAGTAAAATCTTACAATTGATGAGAATGCTTCCTCATAGTCGACATCCTCCTTCTAGGTATAACCCTTATTCATGAGATAGGCCTTGTAGTGTCAATGCTTTCATCTATCTTGTGCTTAACTTTTAGAATGCATTTTCTTTTTTGTGCCTAAGGGAATATCTAAAAGTTTTCAGACTTGTTTGTTCTCCATGGAAGCCATTTCATCTTGCATAGTAGTCATCTATTGTCAAGCTGTAGGAAATGACTACACCTCATGATATGAACTTGTCTCATCATCATCAAACATGGCAATCATGAATGATTCACCCTCAATCTCAAAATGATGGCGGGTATATTTCCACAGTTGCTCCTACGCATCATAAAACTATTGGAATCCATGTGCATGGAGATACTCCTACTAGGTTATAGCTCACACCTACTATCCTTAACATCCATACAATTACCTAGATCCTAGTGATGAACTATATCCTCAACGGTTTTTTTTGGATTTGCAGTGATCTTCACAAATCCCAAATCTAGCTCTATCATCTCTTAAAGCTCAAGGTTCAGCCCTAATCCCTTCCTGCTTGGTAAATTATCCTCGATGAAATACAAATTATAGGACTCAAACTGTGTTAGTGATCATCAGTTTGTTCACAAAAATATATAACCCTTAAAGTGCTCTGAGTATCTTATAAATATGCACTTCATGGTTCTTTTGTCAAGCTTTCCAATCTTGTAGGAAGGCACATGAACATATTCGGTCGATCCTATCGACTGATATTAATCAGATAAAGTTTCTTGCCCATCCACAACTCATATGGTGTATTAGGAACTGAATTTACAAAGTAATTGGTTAAGAATGTAGGTTATAGTCAACAACACAAATCCCTATAAGCTAGTGGGAAGATTCACATTTGCCATCCTTGATCTAACCATGTCTAACAAAATGTGATTACTTTTCCTTGCAACACCATTTTATTATAGTGTATTAAGGATCCATAACCATCTATGGATTCATTTTTCTTAATATAACTCTTGAAATAAATTATATAAACACTCACAACCTCGGGTGCAATTTGAGTCGGGCTAACCCGAACCCAAATCAACCCAACCCAATTTTGAGTCGGTTTGGGTTGGCTTATATATCACTTTGAGTCGGTTTTGGGTTGAAAAAAGCTAACATGAATTAATTCGGTTCAATTTTGGATTAGAGCATCGGGTAACCCGACTCAACCCGAACTCAAACCGAACTAACCTGATTAAAATTTATAATATATATAAATTTTAGAATTTAGGGGTTTATAAAAATCCTTCTAAACTTTTGAAATAAGAAACATCTCTTAATATTTTTGTTTGATGACTAAATCAAAATAGTGTTTATGGTTTAATACCTAATCTAGCTAGCCTCATGTTTATAGTTTAATAACATTGGTTAATTGCAATATGCTTTGTTGCAGTTGCATGTGCTGGGTGAGTTAGATTTGATTTTGTGAGTATTTGTACATTGTTCAGGTTGGTTGAAGTCCAAACATATGACTCAAGTTGTGATTGTTCTTATTAACCTGATCCAAACCAACCCGAAATTGCAATTTGAGTTGGGTTGGTTTTGGTTTAGGGTTTATAAATAAAATCGGTTAGGTGTTTGGGTTTCATAGTTTGGGTTTCAAATTGGGTTGGTTGGGTCTGGGTTAACCTTCAAGGAGGTTGGGTTGAGGTCAACCCAACCCAAACCGAACTGAGTTGCACCCATAACGACCTCTATCAATTCGGGGACACTTAATGCATCGATCAAAATAGTTCTCAACTTTTAGCCACAAAATTTCTAAAGTAATTTAATGGTTTTAACTTATGGGAAATCAGGTACACGTAATTATGTCATATGTAATTATTTATAAGTATGATGAAATAAAACTCTCCATGTCGAGTTATAGCATTAATCATCACAAATGTCAGAATGGACTAAATCTAATAGAATGGATGCTTTTGTTGCCTTATAAAACAATTTCTTACTTACTATAAAATGCTCACATACGGGTAAATGCAATTTTGGCGAGAGATTTCAATAAGACCTCAAAATCCAATTTATGCATTCTATTTTACCTTATCCGACCTAGTCTAGCATGCCATTACAATGAAATAGAAATACACTATTATCATTTGAAGTCAAGTAAGCAACCGAACTAAAACTAGAATTATGAACATCTAGTTTGAACGACCCATAAGTAATAAATCAACGACCATATAAAATATAAACTGAATCACTGTTGAAACTAACAAAAAAAAAACTAGTATAACTTTATTACGGGTATTAGAATCTAAGTAAATACTAGGTGCATAATGTAATACTGCATCAGTGCGCAGTTCTCTCACATCTTCAACAAGTATGTACCCAATCCTAGCACATCTATGCTTGTACTATTTCCCATATATACCTTCTGATTTTGTACTTTTACTCATCTAAAGTCCACGAATTCTACTTGACCTCTGGCTATGGTATGCTTACTCTCCAGTCAACAATTCAATCAAGCATAAAGTGAGTAATCAAGACTTCAGTGCATTCAATGTAATACAAGCTAGAAATTGAATCAATTCTGCCTTCTTCTGCTTAGTGCAATAACGAGCAAAGTGTCTCAAGTTATCACAATTGTAGCAGATCAGTTTGAACATTGTCTTTTGCTTCCACCATACTTTCCTCTACAGCACTTGGTATCGCTCCCTGTCTTAGGGGCATTCTCACTTATTCCTTCCGGTTGGGGTGCCTTATTGTTGCACTTACACTTGTACTTGGAAGACTTGCACTTTGTTGGTTCAACTAGAAAAAGTGTGCTATTAGACCTGGCTCTCTAGCTATCTACTTTTTACTCAAGATAAAATGCCAACTCAGAAAACGTTTTAATACTCTTATTATGCATCAAATTGTGTTTCATTTCCACGAATTTGAAAAAGGTCTAAGAGCAATCAGAATTTGGTACTCACCAGTTAGGTTACTCTTTCCATAGTAACGTTAGGAGCTATGTTACAAGTATCATTTTTCATTGTCAATATGTTTCACAATTTCTTGAGTAGTCACATAACTCTCAGATTCACCAATAAGAAGATTATGCATGTTGCTTAATATATTAAAGTACGCACATCGATTATTCTCATCCCATACTTGATAGGCTTCCATATGTCTTTATGTTAAGTAGCGTTCCCTTCTTTAGGATATACTAGCTGAGTCAAGGTCTCAAGGGCCGCTTACTCGTCTATTCTTATCACCTAGTTCTTTTTTGCTGACGCCAATTACTATATTCTTCGATGCCATTTGCCGACAATAAAAAAAAAAAACAAACAAACAAATATGCATTAATTCATCTTATTCATGCGTATATACAATAAGAATTTTCCATCATTAGTTTGGATTAAACAATAGTGATCAAGCTTTCAAAGATCGGACCGATTCGGTCCATACCGACCGGTCCGTATCGAGATCGGCTAGAACCGATCTGATCCCAAGCCACAAAACAAGTATTGTATCAAGTGGCTTTGGATCGGACCGGTCCAACTGATACCAGAGCAGATTGGACGGTACAACCGGTCCAGTGACCGGTCCAACCAATATAATGGAATAGTTCAACAGATAGATATCGACCTAGACCGGTCCGATACCATTGGTCCAGCGATCGATACTGCTGTTTTGGTAATTGGCACTGCTGTTCCGGTGACCAGTACCACTAGTCCAATCGATCCAACCTTTTTTTTTTTAAATGGGCAATACAACTTTGTACCGGATCTGGATTGGCCAATATCGCATCGGCCGATCCAGATCGAGATCGGTCGGAACAGGTCTTATCCGTGATCCCGAGACTTAAAACCTTGATAATAATTAAATTTTATTTTATCGAATCAAAAACAGCACAACACGTAAGTCATGATGAATAATCATCTCCAATGCAATAGAAATTTATTATTAATTGCAACTCGTAATATGTAAAATTTGACAAGGAAGAATTGAAATTTTAACTTCTTTCACCCATACAGTGAGTTAACCAATGTTTACTCGACATGGCATTATATTCTTATATGCTATTCACTATTTGTAAAAAATATAGTCAATGATCATATTTATAATTTATCTAAGGCTTTTTAAGCTTATCGCTAAAAGCATCTCGGGGCCCTTTTGGAATCCCCAAAAAGTTTGGTGATCTCTTCTCTTTCACAACCCTTGTAGGCCAAGGATATCCCTAAAAGTAACTTGGAGAATTTTCTAAGGTCTCCAAAGGTTTGGAGATACCTTCATGTTTCTCATAGACCCTATAGGCTTTTTAGGAATTTCCTAAAAGTATCTTAATGGCTTTTTTAGGTCCATAAAGGGTCTGATGATACCTTTTTCTTTCTCAAACAAAACTTTGAATTAAAATTTATAATATTTATTAAAATTTAATATATTAAATGAGATTATATTTTATAATATTTTTATAAAATTTAATAATTATTTTTATAATATTTATTAAAATTTAATATATTAAATGAGATTATATTTTATCCTAATTTTAAATTAAAATTCAAAAACTTAATTAATTAATCAATTAAAAATAAACAGATTAGGCTAGTTCAGCTCGTTTATTAACAGGTTGGGTTCAGTTTTGAATTTTCTCAACTCGTTAATAAACGGGTCAAATCCGACCCGATACGTTTAAACTCAAACCTGTTTACAACCTACCCAAACCCGACCCGTTGCGAACTCTAAGAAATCATGTCCATTATTTTTATAATATTTATTAAAACTTAATATATTAAATGAGATTATATTTTACTCTAATTTAAAATTAAAATTCAAAAACTAATTAATTAATGAAAAAATAAACAGGTCAAGTTGGTTCAACCTATATATTAATGGATTGGGTTCGGTTCTACAATTTTCCAACCCATTAATAAACGGGTTAAACCCAACCCAACCGTTTAAGCTCAAACCCGTTTGCAATCCACTCGAACATGACATGTTGCTTGCTGAACTCGTTTCTAATAGTTTTTTTATAAAATAATAAGATAAGATAAGCTAACAGATATTAAAATAAAATTTTAATAAATAAAATTATTAATATTCTTAAAATCATACCTAATTATTAGTGAGCAGTCACTTTAAGAAGGATGAGAGATTTGAAATGTTTTAAGGGAACTTTTGGAATCCTCAAAAAGTTTGATGATCTCTTTTTCATTCTCACAGACCTTGTAGGCCTAGGGGTATCCCTAAAAGTAGCTTAGAGGAGTTTCTAGGGTCTCTAAAGGGTTTGGTGATACAATGAAACCCATAGACCCTATAGGCTTTTTAACAGCATCCGTGAAAAACTCTCAAGGGCCTTTTGGGTTCATTAAATGGTTTACTAATACTTTCGTCTTTCTCACATACCTGTAGGCTTTTAAGGGATATCCTTAAAAGTATCTTAATGGCTTTTTTGGGAGTCCCTTGATGATACCTTCTTTCTTACAGACCGGCTTTTAAGGAATTTCCTAAAAGTATCATATTTGCTTTTCTTAGGTCTCTAAAGGGTTTGATAATACCTTTTTCTTTCTCAGAGACCTGTAGGCTTTTTTAGGGATATTGCTATCATTGTTAGCAAAACGTGAAACGTCAAAAAAAAAAAATAAAACGGGAGAAATAAGTTGTTTAATACGGTTTTAATTTTAAAAAACGTAGTAAAAAAATGGTCAAATAAATGGAAACGTAAAAAATACGTTTAATAAATAATTCATGTTTAATACGTATCTTGTTCAAAAAAATTGGTTCAAAAATATATATATATATATATATATATATATATAAGTATTTATAATTAAACAATAATTTTATTTTTTTCGTTGGAACTTGTTATAAAACCCTTTAACACAAAAATAAAGTTGTCGATTAGCACGCATTTGTCATTGGAACTTGAAACTTCTAACAGACAACTTTTTTTTTTGTCAACTTTAAACATCGACTTTTTTAAACTCGTTTTTTAAAAACAAAACATAAAAAAACGCATTTTAAACGGTATTTAAAAAAAAAACGCGTTTTTTTGCTTACAAAACGTTTTAAACGTTTATGTAATAAAACGAGTTTTTTTTTAAAAAACGCCGTTTTAAACGGCGTTTTGCTAACAATGATTGACATACCTCTTTGCACAAAAAAACTGTATTCTAGCTCTGATACTAGTGATCCCACAATTTGAAAATTCAAATTGAACCAATAAGATACGACCATCTGGTACTTGTCCCTAATATTACATTCTGTGCCCCCGTCTCGGAGTTTACTTAAGGCATGTCTTCAACAGGATATGTCCGGACTCAAAGGGCATAACAACTTTAAGAAAGCTTCATCCTACTCTGAGTTTGGATAGACATTATGATCTAATCCTAACACCGGATAGAGACATTGAGATCCTACTCCGAGTTTTGATAGACGTTATGATCTAATCCCAACACCGGATAGAGACTTCAAGATCCTACTCCGAATTTGCATAGACGTTATGATCTAATCCCAACACCGGATAAAGGCATCTAGATCCTACTTCGAGTTTGGATAGGCATTATGATCTGATCCCAACACCGGGTAAAGATCCCATGATCTAATCTTGAGACCAGATAAGGACAACTTGAGCCTATTCCGAGTGCGGGTTAAGGCTTTATGGTTTAATCCCCAAGACCCGGTAGTGACCCCACGATTCTATCTTGAGATAGTGAGGTGGCTTTATAATCTCACATCGACATTTATCTGCGTGAGGACCTTATGATTTCACACAGATGCTAGGTGGTTCGACCACTCTCAAAAGACACTATAGCGGCCTAACCCACCCCAAGATGGGTAATTCATTATCAGAATTATAATCCCGACTTGACTTCAGCATCGATGTTACATCATGTTGTTATTATATTAGAAACCTTCATATACTAAAGGGTTATCCGAGAAACAATGACACTATCCTAGTCACAAAGCATCACAGACTTCCTTTTACACTTCGGGTTCTGAGTAAAGGGAACCATTAGGGGGTTGGAGATATCTCAAGTATAAGAGTACTCGAGATTGCAAGCGAAGTCGTGCTACAACATCGAGTAGTGTTCTAACTCAATGTTATGAAGCGTCACACTCGCAATCATATTATAATTACTTAGCTCAGGGACTCAGCCCCTAGGGAACCTCACTTATGGGCAACGTCCCTTGGATAATAGGATAAAAGGAGGAGAATATTGAGATAACTAAAGGAATGGTGGCCCAGAGAGACGTCTCGTCAGACCCATAGCGGTTGTTGGCAGTTGATCAGACCCACATGACCAATGTCATATCAAAGAGATTGAGTACAAACAGAGGTTGCTTGTACACTTGTATAAAGTGACAAGTGACAGTCAACGTATGGACGAGGATACATAGAATCATCCTATCGTGTCTAGCCCTCGATGACCGACACTTGTCACTCGGGCCTTCTTCAAGAGTTTTGGCTATAAAAGCCCCCACTCCCATTGGACAAGGGATGACTTTTGAGACATTCTGAAATACGTAGAACACTTGGAATCTCTAACTCAAAAGCTGCTTCTGTACTTGTGCTCTTCCTCTTTAGAGTCATTTCTTGGAATCTTCGATTCTCTCTCTTTATTCTCTTTGACTTGTTCTTTGGTGCATACGGAAACTTCGTAGTGGAACGGCCATCAAGGTTTACGCTACTACGAAACAGGCATTCGAACCCACTGTACCCTAATTGGTTAAACACTCAGGTATTGACATCTGTTATTTTAGCTTAGCCTAGTTAATTTTGTTTATTAACCAAAAGTGGGATCAACAATACTAATGTTAAACTTGTTGTTACCCGATTCATTCAAGACTTGAATTGCTTTATGGTAGCTTATCTCGCAGTAGACAAGATCTCGACAATGATTCGTCACAATGCTCTTGAAATTTCATAGGCAACGTTACTATTAGAGCAACACCATAAATCCAGACTCAAGCAACCAGGTTCTAAGATGGAGAAAGCCAACACTACTTCTCTATTATGGAAGAACTGAAGAAGAAGAGAACATGGGAGAGAGAACCAGCTCTAATTATCTACATGGATAATTACTAGTAGATGCATGGTTTGTGATTAAAGTTTTTGAGATTGAGCTCCACATTCAAAACTCCTTGAAAAAAAAAAAAAAAACTTTGATTAGTAAAATTAGTAGCATGGTAAGCCAAGTCAAGCAACTCCCAGAGAAATCATGTTAATTAATTATTTTTAAAAGTTATTACTTTTTTTTTAAAAGAAATTATGTTCAATAATTACTTTTATAATATTTATTAAAATTTAATATATTAAATGAGATTATATTTTATCCTAAATTTAAATTAAAATTTAAAAACATAATTAATTAATCAATTAAAAATTAACAGGTAGGCAAATTCAACTCGTTTATTAACAGTTTGGGTTCAGTTTCGAGATTTCTCAATCCATTAGTAAACTGGCCAAACCAGACCCAACACGTTTAAGCTCAACTTGCCCGAACCCGACCTGTTGCCAACTCTAAGAAATCACGTTCAATATTTATATAATATTTATTAAAATTTAATATATTAAATGAGATTATATAGTATCGTAATTTAAAATTAAAATTCAAAAAAAATATTAATTAATGAAACATAAACGGGTTAGGTTGGTTCAACCTATTTATTAACGGGTTGGGTTCGGTTCCACAATTTCCCAACCCATTAGTAAATGGGTTGAACCTGACTCGAGCCGTTTAAGCTCAAGCCCATTTGCAACTTGCTCGAATCCGACGCAACACGACATGTTGCTAGCTCTACCCGTTTGTAATAGTTTTCTTATAAAATAATAAAATAAGATATAAGATATTAAAATAAGATTTTAGTGAGTTGAATTATTAATATCTCTAAAATCACTCCTAGCTAATTATTTGTGAGTAGTCATTTTAAGAAAGTGAATAGAGATTTGAAATTATTTCAAAGTAATTAATTTCTATAGATATTTTAAGAAACCTTTAAGGTTGTGACTTATAAGTAAGATTTGTTAAGATCCTTAAAATCACTCTTAATTATTATTTTTATTTTGTAACGAGTGTTAGAGTCGTTTTAAGAAAGTGAAGCGATATTTTAGGTGATTTGGTTTTAATTATATTTGAGACCCGACCCACTTGCCAATGAATAAAATTAAATATTAATATTTTATTAACTTTTGATTGACTGAAAGTCATTCAATTCAAATATCTTAATATAAAAAAACTCAAAATTATGAGGAGTGATGATTCAAAGAGGAAAGCAAGGATTCAAGGAGAAAGCAGATAACTCGTGTGATGCACAGGATGTGAACAAAATAGGTAAGATAAAAATTTATTATAATAAAAGTATAATTTTGAAAAATAAAATAAAAATATTTTATTGAAATCAGTTAAAATTATAATATTGTTTTGGGAAGGAGAGGTGGGTATCAATATTCAACATTTTAATTAAAATATAATATTTATTAGAATGTAATTTTTTTTTGCTATTTTTAAGTATAATATTAGTATATAATTGTAATATAAGTGCATTGTATCAAATTAGAAACAACTACAATGAAAGGGAAAAGAAATGTAATAAACATTTACAATTATTAATAATGAAAGCTAATATAATTATTAAGAATATAAACTCAAAAATAATTTTAATACATAATTTTAATATAAACTCAAAACCAAAAACAAAAAAATATCAACTGAAGAACTACATATGTCATAAACATGTTTTGTTAATTGCTTAGAGCTCTCCAATCGTTTCCCTATAATTTCTCCTATTTTAGGGGTAAGTTTGGTTCAAAAGTCAAATTTGGGGAAGTGTTCTCCAATGCATCTCCCTATATTTTAATTCAAACCCTTTAAAAATTTCACTTTTATCTCTCAAGGCTCTTAGAGACCGTTGGATGTGAAAAGGGTTCAAAAAATTTTTGGCATTGAACAATTGTAATCGTTGGAATTATAGGGAGAAATTTAGGGATTCCTAAAATTTTCTCCAAATTGGAGAGTTTTAGGGACGATTGGAGAAAGTTTTGGGAAAATAAACTCCCCAAATTTGAATATAAGGAAGGATTGGAGATGCTATTATTGGAACACCTAATCACATTGTTATTGCCAAATTAATTTTGACTATTGACACCGTTATTAATGGTTTTTACATTTCTTTTTATTCCATTTGAGAGAGAGAGATGTAAGATTTATTTGGTGTGAAAACAGCAGAAGCACTGTTCTCACCAAAAAAAAAATAAAAAACAGCAAAAGCACTGTCCTTATTTTACGCAAAATTTTCAATTTTTGTCTCTAAGTGGTAGTGGATATATGGAAACATTAGAATCCGTGAATCCGATCATAGGACGAGCTTAATTATATATTCTTGATGTTCTTTTTTTTTTTTTTCTTTTAGTGGTGAAATTCTATATTCTTAATGATTTGTGGATCTCTACAGATCAAATGGTTAATGTGAAGAGCTTATTAGGATGAGTTTTATAACTAATTCAAAATTCTAGACATGTATTTTTCTTTTTCATTTTCCTTGGTATTAGAATGAATTTTATAGAAGGTCCCTCTTGTTGCCAGAACCATTTAGAAGGGTGAGTGTGCATAATTAGATTGCTTATTTTTCTCTCATAATTAGCAATATCCACCTAAAAAAACAAATCAAAAGCCACCTGCCTGGGCAACATCCGCATAAGAAGTGTCTAAAATGGTTTACTGATTTACAATTTTTGAAGAAAAAATCTCAATAAGGTTACAGATTCAAATAACGGTCGAGCTTTCATGCCCTCCATTAATCAGACTCTACAGAACCAACTTGTAGAATACAAGTTAAACATACATTTTGTAGAGGGACGCTTTGTAAAACAGTCACCAACGATAGAATTACTGATCGACGGGAACCTAAATCAAAAAGTGATTGTATCCCATATCTAGAAGAGTCAAAAGAGTGAGGCTAATCGACCGTTAGCACAGGTCAAGTCTGGAGAAAATAGCGAGTTAAGGCTTAGAAAGTCTAGCGCCTTTTTCTCCACTCTCTCTTTTAATTGAGATTGAGACTAGACCTTTTTCCGGTTGCTTACTGACGTCTCAATAATAATCACTCGCAATAGTACGAATCTTTGCAGATAGGCTATTTTGAGAGTGTCGAACCTCAAGGATCAGTGGTAATTCTTCCTAAATTGTTAAATTAATTCCTATTGTTATGTAAAAGGGAAATAGGTTAAGTGGTTGATTTTATTCTAACAATTCCTAGAAATCAATTTAAAACTAATTAATCTAATGTGATGTGAAATCAATGGAAATTAACGTAAACTGTTGATGATCTCCCTAATTCATTA
>JAUPMG010019924.1:0-15205 GCA_031762675.1 Pachysandra terminalis | reverse complement strand
ATTCATTTACATTCCAAAAAAAAGAAAAATCATCATTTCGCCAAAATTACACCATCTCGCCAGATTTCGCCGACATGTTGCTAGATTTCGCTGAGATGGTGTAAAGTAGGACATCTGGTGAATTACACCATGATTTCGTACCACCAACTCAGAAATTAGCGAAGCGAAATTTAAAACCATGCTTCTAGGGTCATTTCCTTTCTCTAGGGGCCTCAGGCAGGGGGACCCCTTATCCCTTTTCTTGTTCACCTTTTTTTTTTTTTTTTTATAATTAAAAGCACTTTATTAATTATTAGAAATGATTACAAAGCTTATAGTTTACAAAAAAAAAATCAAACTTTACAAAACGAAAACCAAAACAGACATGTATATACAACTCGGATCATAGTAAATCATGTCCATCTTCCAGGTCCACGTCAGTCACTAAATAATCTTTGTCCACCCCTCCTTTGGCCAAAGCATAAGCAACACCATTTGCAGAACGCAGAATATGATGGAAAGAGAACCTCAATCCACAACAAAGATGTTTAGCAAGGCGTATAGAGTGAACAAACCGCCATGGGGGAAGACTAGTCTCATTCATCCAGGAGATAACCGAGAAAGAAGCCCCCCTCAACAATCAAATCAATTAGATTCAATCTCCTAGCCTCCTCCAGGCCCATCACTAAAGAATAAACCTCTGCTCTATTCGAATCCCCTTCTCCAATAGGGCCCGAAAAAGCATGAACCACCTTACGTTCAGAATCTCTAAACACTCCACCAACCCCAGATTTTCCAGGATTACCAATTGAAGATCCATCAAAATTCAGTTTAATATAACCATCCCTCGAAGCCGACGAACTCTGACCCTTCACCACCCGATGCAAAGACGAATGTATTAAAACATCCCAATCTCTAACAATATTCTCCGAAGAGTAACCCCTGAACTCTGGCAAAACTGAAGCCCAAGAAGCCACAGTACTCACCACCATATCCATAAGCGATGATAGACTTCTCTCCACATCCTCAAATATTCGCATGTTTCGCTCTCCCCATATGCTCCAAAGGGTAGCAAAGACCACCAAATCCATTAAAGTCTTCCCTCTCCCATCCATACCATGATATCTTCAATGTGCCAGCAGCATAGAGACCTTTTCTGGCATTACCCAAGTCACTCCTAATCTTTGTATAAAATATGTCCAAACTCTTGTAGCAAAACTGCAATGAAGAAAGAGACGATCAACAGTCTCCCCCTGTATCCTGCACATGAAACAAATATGTGGAGAAATAGCAAGATTACCTCTTTTTTTGCATCAAGTCACAAGTGTTGATTCTATATAAAATGGCAGTCCAAACAAACAATTTAACTCTAGAAGGGACCCGTGTCTCCTGCACATGAAACAAATATGTGGAGAAATAGCAAGATTACCTCCTCTTTTTTTGCATCAAGTCACAAGTGTTGATTCTATATAAAATGGCAGTGCAAACAAACAATCTAACTCTAGAAGGGATCCGTAGTTTCCACAATTTTGAAGGGACAAAAGGAACATGACTCTGATTTTGCTCTTTGCACAAGGCTTTGAAAAAAGACTTGGTAGAAAAAATGGCTTTAGATTTAAGTGACCATATTCTCACATCAGCAACCTCTGGATTAATAAAGAAATCCATTAATCCCTCAACAAGAAGACCAAACTCTCCAATTTCTTGTAAATTAAGATTCTGTCTGAAAACTAGATTCCAGGACAAACCAGACTCGGACCAAGAAAGAACATCTGACACCAAAACATTCCTATTACTAGCCACTAGAAAAAGACGATGAAATCGGACCATCAAACTAGACTCACCAACCCAAAGATCTTTCCAAAACCAAATACGTCTACCATTTCCCACCCTAAACTTAAGATAAGGATAAAAGAGAGGTGCCAGAGCGGCAATTGCCTTCCAAGGACTACGGCTGGAAATTCTCGCAGAATGGCGTATCTCCCACCCATTATTAGAAACCTCATATTTGCTTGCTATTATTTGGTACCATAAGGCATTATTATCCATGATAAACCTCCATAGCCATTTACCGAGAAGAGCCAAATTACGAAACATAATATTTCCCAAATTAAGACCACCAGCCTCCTTACTCTTACAAACCGTCGCCCAGTTCACCAAGTGATCCTTCCTATGTCCCCCCTTCCCTTAAAAAATCTCTCTGAAGTTTCTCCATATCTTTAATAACCTTCCTAGGAGCTTTAAACAGGGAGAGATAATACGTAGGAATATTAGCCAAAGCATACTTTATCAAAGTAACCGTACCCCCTAAGGACAAATAATTCCTTTTCCAAAAAGCTAATCTTTTTTCCATCTTTTCAATAATGGGGTCCAAAAAAGCAGCACATTTAGCACCATCTCCAAGAGGCAATCCAAGATATTTCAAAGGAAGATCAACCGCCTTACATTCAAGATAATCAGCAAACTGTTGAACTCTATCAGAGTCCAAGTGAAAACCTGTAATACTAGACTTCTCAAGATTCACTCTAAGGCCAGATACCATCTCATAACATCTCAAAATAGCCTTAATTCAATAGGCCCGTTCCTCAAAGGCTTCAAAAAACAACACAGTATCATCCGCATACTGTAAATGGAAAATCGACACTCCTTCAGACCCCACAAGAAAACCCCTTATAAGATCCATCTGCTCAGGTAAAGTCAAGAAACGACTCAGAACATCCCTGACTAGAGTGAACAGAAACAGGGAAAGAGGATCCCTCTGTCGAAGATCTCTAGAAAAGACCACAAGCCTAGGCTCCCCTCAGTAACAAGGAAGGAAAAAGATACATTCCTGATACACCCATTTATCCACTTCCTCCACTTATTCCCAAATCCCTTCCACCTCAAAACCGAATCAAGGAAACCCCACTCCACCCTATCAAACGCCTTTTCCCAATCCAACTTACACATAAGCCCATGCACTCCCTCTCATCCACTACCTCATTAACTGTTAAAACGCTATCCAAAATTTGTCTACCTTCAATAAAAGCAGATTGATTCTTACTAACGATTCCCCCCATGACTTTTTTAAGTCTCTCAGTTAACACTTTCGAAATAATCTTATAGAGACTAGTCACTAAACTGATCGGTCTAAAATCCTTAAGTTCCTTAGCCCTCGCTTTCTTCGCAATCAAAACCAAAAGGTCTCATTAGTAATCTTATTGATAACCCCATTATGAAAAAACTCCTCAAAAACCTGCATCAAATCAACTTTAATCACATCCCACATATCTTGATAAAAAGCCATGGTGAAACCATCCGGCCCGGAGCTTTCTCCCGATTTAAACCCATAACGGCTGACCTCTCGAAAGACCAGAACCCGACATATGTCTTAAATAAAAAAGAAGATCCTGTTCTGTCGAATAAAGCTTCCCATAGAAATCATTAAGAGTCCCCACAATACCTTCCATACTATCAACAGTTTCCCCATTAACCACACCACAAAACTATCAATATTATTCACCTTATCTCTCCCGTTCGCGACTTTGTGGAAATATCGAGTGTTACTATTCCCCTTTTTAAGCCAGGTCACCCCAGATTTTTGTCTCCGACTCTCCAACTTATTTCCTTCTGTTTAAGAATAAGATCCACCTCACTTTGCCTAATTCTCCTCAACTCTCTTTCAACTCCCGTTAAAACTCTTTGTTGCTCTTTACGATCAATAACCTCAATCTCATTAGTAACCAATTTCTTAAGAAAAGACAACTCCCCAAAAGTCCCCTTATTCCACATTTTAATTTTGTCCTTCAAAAACTTCAAAAATCTCATAAATGAGAAACCTGCCCATCGAGACCTGACACACTCTTTACCCACCCACCAATTTTCCACCTCTTTCCTAAAAGACTTATGAGTCAGCCACATATTCTCAAACTGAAAAGGCCTTGAACCACTGATCCCAATCTCGGAGGATATTAAAATGGGCTAGTGATCAGAGGTAGACCTAAGAAGAAGCTTCTGTGATAAGGATGGAAAGTGATCATCCCAATCCACCGAAGCAAGATTTCTGTCAAGTCTACAACACAAAGCATTCTCCTGAAGATTAGACCAAGTAAACCAGCCCCTCACCAACAGATAGTCTACTAACCAAAGATCTTGAATCACTGAAGAAAAGCTCCTCATTGCTACGATTCAACCGAACAGACTTATTCCTTTTCACTACCAAGCCGAACCACATTAAAAATTTAAAATCCCCAATAAAGAACCAAGGCTTCCCAATCCCACCTGAAAAAACTCTAATCTCCTCCCAAAACAACTCCCTAACACTATAAAAATTAGGTCCATAGACACCAGAAAGAATCCACTCAAATCCATCATCCAAGTTTTAAAAAGAAACGGATAAAGTAAAAGATCCTACCGCAATATCACCCCCTTCCACCTTATTAACATCCCACATAATTAAAATGTCACCTGACGCCCCGATAGATGGTAAAAAGTCCACTTAGTATTCTGACCTCTCCAAATCTTCTTAATAATCCTAATACCAAAAGACTACTTTTTGGTCTCTTGAATCACCACCACCCGCGGTTTAACATTCCTGCATAACTCCTTAACCGTCATTTTCTTACCTTCACCATCCAAACCTCTAATGTTCCAACTTAAAATCTTCATCAAGAACTAGACTTCGGACCACCAGATTTCTTGTCTCTACTCTTCCTCCTACAATACTGCAAATTCCACTCCAACTTCCGAAGTTCTCTATTGGTCGACGAACTCCCCCGACACCTCCCTCCTTTTCCTAAAACTAGATACCGCAACAGGGATAGCCACCGACTCTCCCGTAGAGTTAACAACCTCTAACCTAAAAAGGTTTGCTATAGCTTCGACTCCTACCCAATCATCAATCAGCTTATTCGGTTAGCCCAAAAACGACCTCCCCTAAAATTATCTTCAGAAATCACCTCTGCCACGATGTCACCCTTTTCCTCCACATGATCTATCCCACCCTCCACTGCCTCATACTCCACAAATTCCCCACCTCTCACCGAACCAGATTCAGGATCCCTTAATAGCGGCATATTATGTTTCGTAATCGGCCTTTGTAAAGAGAGTGGCTCATTTTAATTAATAATAATACCTTTGTGACCTCAAAAAGATTTTTTTTTTTTTTTTTTTTTTATAATTGATGAATTGTATAAAAAGGGCAGAAAGAGCAGAAAACAAAGATACAAACTCTGGGCTCGAGAGACAAGATACTCAAGACAAAGAGCGGAAAGAAAACAACACGAACAGAACTAAAACACACAAAACCAAAAGATGTACATTCCTCACTAGACGGAAAAAATAAAGATCACATCTCCTGCAATGTTGCCTCCATAGGAACCCCAGCAAACAGGTCATCACTCCCCATACGCCTCCTAGCCAAAAACTCCGTTTGTTTATTCCGTCGTTAGTGTGCCATTTTTTCCTATTCCCAATTCATTCATGAGTGGAAAAATCTCTCACCGTAGAAGGAAAAGGACCTTGACTTAGCCCATTGATAGTTGAACCAACACTTGTAACCTTGTGCTTAGAAGAGATAATAGTGTGTTCCATAACATTTGTATCATCACATTGTAACTGTTGAAGATCCCTTTTCATCTCTTCCTTCGACATGGTTAAGCAATCTTCAGTAGACAACTCTATACCGCAATTTTCTAACTGAGGTGTAACTATCTCTTCATTAATCTCCGGTCTTTCAAACACCCTTTCAATCTCTTCCACCCCATAATCAGCAAAAACCAGATCTTTCTTAATCAAAAACTCCTCCACCGAATCACCCTTGTGCTTACACGAGATCTCCCTATCTTCACAAGCTGATTCCATCTGTTCTTTCATCTTCAAAACGGAGCAATAAACATGCATCAATTCCTTTCTAATAGAAGAGAACACAGGTGCTAGGGCATCCACCACCTCATGCATGACGTCCTCCATCTTCATATGTGTGTTCTCCTTTTGATCAATCGGCGAGATCTACGATGGTACAGTTTTCGACAGAAGAGAAATATGTGTGTTCTTTTGATGAAGTGGCGAGATCTGCGACGGTACGGCAGTGACTGAAGAGAAAAGTCCTCCTGCACGATCAGCGTCGGAAGAGAAAAGGAAGAAGACGACCCATCTGCAACATGTCTTGGACCACTTGAGGACCGATCCACCCGATCTTGGTCTGACCCTCCAGAGCTTTCTCGGTTCGACCCTTTGCATTATGTAACTTCTTCTCAACCTCTTGATTTGTCAAAGAAATAGGCCTTTTTGTAACCACATCTCTAGATGGGCTTGGGATCCAGCGTTTAACCCGCGACCGAGTCCTAACCCTAAAAGGGGCCCTAGAATGCTCATGTTCCCTCTGGAATCCATTATCCTTCTTCCACCCCGTGGGCCTACACCTCAGCCCATCTGATTTACGGTCCACTTATCTTCTATTTTCAAAATTCAAAAGATTCTCGCCATTTCCACTTTCCTTCTCATAAAAATTCTTATTTCTGTATTTAAACCCAAAATGCCCCCTTTTAAGATTTCCTTCCTTAAACCATTCCCCTCCTAACGGCCCACGTGGCGTCTTGACTGCCACCTCATCACCCTCAACCTTTGCCCCCCATCTCCGCAATTTTTCCACCGCTACCACCTCCGCCATTTTTTCCACTGAAAATAAACCAATTTGAATCAAAAACTCCAGGTTGCCTACTGAAATCACTACCGACCGAGGAATCCTAAGCGGATTACCGCATCTGACTTTAATCTTGGCATATTTCATCCAAAATCCTTGTAATTAATATCATCAACACAGATTAAACCACGACAACACCGTCTGATAGTCTCAAAAATTTCTTTCGACCAAAACTGAGGTGGTAATCTGAAAACGTAGACCCACTGTCCTTCCCCAACCTTACCGATTGATGCCGACATATTCACTTTCTCCCATTTGGAAATCATAACATCTTCTTTGTTCTCAAGTGGAAAGGACTTCAATGAAGCAAAGAAACCAACAATATGATCATTGGGTGCGAACATACTGCTTGCTTCTCCAAAAACCGTACAATCTTCGGTTGAAAGTCATTGTTAATAAACTCTCTAATTTCCAGTGTTAAAGAGGCCCACGACAGGTCGGAATTAGGCGTTAAGACTAAAGCTCTATTCCATTTATCTTCCACCACAAAATTTGATTTATCAACAATTTTCGTCGGGGTGCTCCCTGTGTATTTCACGACTACCGATTTTGCCTTAACCATGGATATCTCTTCCACAACACGAACTGGAGCCAAAGAAGAGACCGCTCTATTGATCTCCCAAATAATTCCACCCACCACCAGCTTTGCCTTCCGGAATAAACGTTCTATTAGTCCTGTTTCCTAAGAACACCCCGATCCAAATGAACCTTCTATCTCCATTCCTCTGACCTTCCAAGATGTTGGTCCTGGAATTCGAGGTCAATTTCCTGAACAGTAATACAGTCCCTTTCAGATTAAGAACATCGGCAATACGATCTGATACCCACGTAGCTTCATTTTCAAGAATAAAGATCGAACAAGATTTCCCTCAACTATTTCCAGAGATTTTGATCGTCTTCTTGAACTTACCGGCCACGACTTCGACGGAAAACATTTTAGATTCAACCTGAAAATATTCTGTTCCTCTGATCTGCATCCTACTCTTCTCCAAATAATTTGAAACAGTGACCGGAGCGTCAACAACCACTTTAGCAAAAGAACCACTCGGGAAAACCACCAAACTCGATGAAGGTTGAACATCTCCAATTGACAACAGAAGATTAGCAGGGGGTGGTGGAAGAAAAGGTGGCAGACAAGAAGGGGATGGGATGGAAGACGAAGAGAAAAAAGGGGGAATGGGGGGGGGGGGGGGCGAACACGATTCATGCTGGAAAAATTAAAACCGAGAGAGAAACCTTTGTGTATTCTGACGAAAAGTGGAATATGCAAGTTTACATGGATCGCCGGAAAACTTCAACTCCGAGGGAGAAGTTCTCACCTTCACCAGCTTTGGTGAAGCTCTCTAAAGTAGAATCTTTGGGTTTGGTGAAATGTTTCTTGGTGGGGAAAGTAAGATATCCATTTCCCATTTACATTTTGCAGATGACATGATTATGTTCCTTGAAGCATCTGAGAGTCATGTCTTTTGGACTAAATGTCTTCTTAGGTGCCTTGAGATGGTTTTAGGGTTAAAAGTGAATTGGAAACAATGTTCTAAAATTCAGAGATATTTAGCGAAATATTGCTGAAATATCATTTTATCCCCTAGAGATAATATCTCCACGGGGGATTTCTCTTTTTTATTGATATGGATTTCTCTTTTTTATTGATATCGGCGATATATCGAGTGATAGGTTGTCGAAATATTGATATCTCGTCGATGTTGAAGAGATATTGGTTTTTTCTTAAATAAATAGGCTCAACATGGTCGACATGGGGAAATGTTGAGCGACATTTCCCCGATTTTGACAGAAAGCCTATTTTCTTTATATTTGAGCAACAATTTATTTTAATTTATTAACTCTTTTTGCATTTTCTTTAAGATTTGATTTATAAGATCAAATCTAACGACTCCATCACACAATTCTGACAAGAATCACAAGGGAAATTGAGGATTGAAGCATCATTTTTGGGGATTTGTCAGGTATATCTAACATAAAGTTTTGTTTTGTTTTCTTATTTTTTGCATAAATCTATTTCCATTAAGTTGAAATTGCATGTTGATGCATCTAATAGATGCGTCGACATGCATTTTCCATAGTATTTTTAGGAATTTATTAGGAATGAACGTTGAAGGATTTTGAAAACTTGTATATCTATATCTATATATATATATATATATATATATATATATATTAATTTTCATCCCTTAGAACTTAATGAAATGATGTAAAAATATTATATGTGACAGAGAGATACCTGATCTACAGATGGTTGCCATTAATGTTTTAAAAAGAAATATTTTATATTATTAAAATTGATCAAAAAAATATATCAATTGTAAAAAAAATATTTATAGCATATGTAATTAATAGGTAATTTATCTTATGCAATAAGAAAAATAACTCAGTTATTTTGGTCTCATTAATTAATAATTTTTAATTTGTTAAAATTTAAAATAAAGATAGAAAATTCAAAGAAATTTATGAAAGTATAGCAATTCACATTTAGTTGTATTTTGACTTTGTATGGATGCTTCATACTAGTTCACAGTTAATATAGTAATTCATATTGATAGTACGTATATTACTTAGATTTCTAATGTTTGTTCATCAATATGCATAGCTATTTATTATTGGATTTTGAGACATTTGTATGTGTTTATGTATGTTTAAGTAATCCCTGAAGTTCCATAAAAAAATCCCAAGTTTTTCCTATTTTTCCCCATTTCTCTCCCCATATTTTGGTGATATTTTTCCCGGGATGCGGCGGTGCAATTTCCGACGAAAGCATCATTTAAATCACTGCTTGGAAATGAGCAGTTTAGCCGGAATCCAAATGGAGAATGTCCTCCTCCAGTCCTATGTAGTATCTCGTAGGTGTAAGCTTGTGGAGTGGCCATTGAGATACCTAGGTTTGCCCGACGGTGATAACTCTACGAACTTCCACTTTTTGCCTTCAACTATAATGAAAGAAGGTTTTTTGGAAGGAGGTTAGCTACTTGGAAGAGAAATTACCTATCTTTAGGTGGTAGAATTACTCTCATTCAGTCTTCTTTAGCGAACTTTCCAATGTATGTTATGTATGTGTTTAGGATTTTTGGGAAGGTAGTTAACAAAATTGAGTGACTTTAGAGGGACTTTTTTTGTGGGAGGGAGGTGTCCAAAACTGGATCATCTAGTCAGATGGGATATGGTGTTTGGACAAGGGGAATGCTAGTTTAAATTTGGTCAGTAAACTTGCGAGAAATTGGGTTCTCTTGGGGAAATGGTTATGGAGATTCTATTTCCATGTGGATAGACAATGCCTCTGGTTCAATGCCATAGATAGTAATTATAGCATTAATAAGAATGGTTGGGACATCTCTTTTCTACTCTTTTGTGAGGGGTTTGGGACACATTCGATCCTGGACTGATCTTTTGTGGGGGGGTGTACCCTGTAGTGCGTTTTCCCTCCTTCTGTTGGACTGTACCTTTGTAGTGTATTTGCTCTCCATCCATTCTATCTCATTTCATGATAAGATAACCTTCATCTGTAAGCTGAATCTCGATAATCAATTTCTCAAATGTGCTCTATTCATTAATGTAAAAGGATGGAGGGCTAAACCCCGGATTTCTTAGGCTGGCACACCCTCTTCCACCCTAAATGGTATTTGTGCTCATCTTTCTTCCCTTGCCAAAGAAAGTCCCTTCTAATCTTCTTCAATCTTTCCACCACCGAGGACAGAATAGTGAGCAAAGAAAGGTAAAAGGTTGGTAGGCTTGAAAGAGCACTATATATAAGCAACTAAAGATCATCTTACCCCTTTTGATTGTAAAGTTTTCTTCCAAGGTGCAAACTTTCTTTCAGATCTCTCCACTGCTCTCTCCCAAACTGAGGTTTTATTAAGAGATGCTCCGAGAGGTAGTCCCAGATTGATAAATGGTATTCAGCTCGCTTTACATCCCAACTCTCAGCTAATTCAGATATATTGGAGACATCACTCACTACTATTAATGCAGTCTTGAACAAATTGATCCAGAGACCTGACATGCCTCAAAATATGTAAGGACACATCTCAAGATATGAAGCTGCTCATGGAAAGTTCCACACAGAATCAGTGGATCATTAGCAAACTGTAAATTTGTGATCTAGCACCCCTTCACCTGTTCCATGAAAACCATTTAAAAATCAAATTCCGTTGATCTTTGCAAATTGCAAAAGATGTCTTAGTGCTTCTATGACCAAGATAAAAAAAAAGAGGCAAAAGATCACCATGCCTAAGGACCTTTTTACTCGGAATGATGTTGTTGATTCATTCACATTAATTGAGAAAGTAACCGTATGTATGCACCAATACGACCACCTTCTCCATTTTCGCGTAAATCCCATTCTATGCATGACAAAAGGAGCAAACATTTCCAATTGACATGACCATATACCTTCTTCAAATCTAACTTAAGTACTGGCCCTAGAATCTCTTGTCATTCCCGAGAGTTTATAAACTCATTTGCAATCCATACACCATCCAAAACCTGTTTTCCGCTGACAAATGCATTTTGGCTTGGTGAAACACTTAGTCTAGCACCTTTTTGGGTCTATTGGACAATTGTTTTACTATAATCTTGTATAGACTCCCCAAAAGACTGATTGGCCTAAATCTTTAATATTAACATCTCCATTTCTCTTAGGGATGAGTGATTGCATTTAATGTCTTCAATTTGTTTTTTGATAACTAACAACATTTCATTAATTATCAAAGAAGTAACACAATGCACAGATCGTAAAGCATGATCCTGTCATGGAAAAGGAAACTAAAACTTGATCCTAACAGGAAAAGAGAATAAATACATCTATCATAAAAGGCCATTGAATGGGGCACTCGCTAGGCTTCTATACTAATGATATATAGATGACGGCAAAATGGAGAGGGAGGCGTCAGGGCAGACCATAAATAGAGCCACGTAGCTCTTATAGTGGAGTGCGGTACAAAATGGTACCATCATTCCAGACCATACTGGAAAAGTGTGAGGGGATAGTGCTTAAAAATTTAATTTTCATAAAGGCTTACTTTAAAAAAAGGGCTTAAGTGGCACTTCTTTCATGCCTGCTGGGATATCATCAAGCAAGACCTCGGCCCCAGCCCTGAAACTGTTCTATCAATGTCGCATTTAATGTCTCTCAACTTTGTACATCTGAAAAAAAAAACATGTAACACCTTTGTAATATCATCTTTAAGAACTTCTCAACATTTCTGGCTATCGAAATGCAATTTGGACCTGACACCGTATCACTAACACCCCTAAACTCTTAAAAGTACCCATCAATTCTTCAGAAGACCTTTCTAACCAATCCCTGGAGAAACTATTCTTATACCTGAAATCCAGATGGACCATCCATAGTTGGTCTGGAATCCACAGATTCTGTGTAGAATCTGAATAAAATTTGTTAATGATGGATTTTGATCAATGACACATGGCATAAACCGTCTAGGTGGATGCCACCTCAGCCCTGTCTAGGGAGTTCCATGTGCCCTGCACGTGGACCACTTGGAGAGATCCGCGTGGCAAACAACAATCTCTTCATGGCACATGGCATAAACCGTCTAGGTGGATGCCACCTCAACCCTGTCTAGGGAGTTCCATGTGCCCTGCACGTGGACCACTTGGAGAGATCCGCGTGGAAACAACAATCTCTTCATGGCAGATATGGTTATTTTCTGTGCAAATATGTTGTTTAATCTCGACCTTTAATATGGAAGTACATAATGTTCTCTTGGACTGGCAGCATATTCAAATAAATCTTTATCCGTACTTTTGTGTATATAAATACCATCTTTTAGTAAAGGTGGGAGGACCCCAATCAGATAGAAATCCTAAACACCTTCTACTCCCCAACACTAGGGTTTGGAGGGACTGTATTTACTATTATTATTTTTTTTTGATTGATGATGAAACTGATGTTATAAAAGGAAGAAGAAGAAGGTACAGAAAAAGCAAGAGAGAGAGAGATAGATAGATAGATAGAGAGAACCAGGGGGTCACACTCTCAAGCAAACAAAACAAGAAAGAAAGGCTACAACAGGTCGGTTCTCTACCCCACCTGCCAAAAATAAACCCCAAACAACAACACCCATTCCTTCACCCACAATCATCACTCATCATCTTAGGACTCGGTATGCCAGAAGATAGAGACCCTTTAAATACTCCCCTTTTAGCCAGTCTATCAGCTAAGTCGTTGGCATCCCTAAGCTCGTGGTTGAATGAGACATTCAACCCGCTAGCAAGATGCCACACGAGCCTCACCAAATGTCTGAACTGCCATGGCGGCACCGTAGCATCCCTGAACCAAGAAATAACCATAATGGAGTCACCCTCAACCTCTAACTGAGATAATCATCGATACCTACTTTAATACCACCCTGTAAAAGTGCAAACCCTAGATGTGAAAAAGAAACAAATAGATAAGAGAAGAACGGATGAAAAAAAATAGACAAGTTGACCTGATGTGGTCGGCCCCTCTTATTTTATATAATAATTAATAGTTTGTATTTATAGATATATCCTTGACACCATTTTATTAATATTTAAGCTATATTTCTACACCCCCTCAAGCTGGAGCATATATGTCTCCCATATCTAGCTTGGAGCACATCAATGCAAACTGACTCACCTTCCCATTTGCCTTCTTCAACAAGAGATCCATCTAGTGTTTCTTTAGTTCCATTGGTTCTTACTCTTCCTATAGCCACGAGGAAAGGTAAACGTTCTTGTACTCAACATCCCATTTTCTATTATGTATCATTTGATAATTTGTCCCATTCATATCATAGTTTTGTTCAGTCATTTTCATTTGTTTCTGTCCCTAAAAGTTATCAGGAGACACTCACTCATCCTGAATGAAAGAAAGCTATGGAAGAAGAAATGGATGTTTTATGTACTTGTGACACATGGCAATTGACTACTTTACCTGATAACAAGGAGGCTGTTGGTTGTCGATGGGTATGTACGATTAAATATTAGCCTGGTGGAACAGTTGAACGGCTAAAAGCTCGTTTAATTGCAAAGGGTTATACTCAAACCTATGGTGTTGATTACTTTGAGACGTTTTGCCCAATTGCTAGGCTAAATTCAGTTCAGGTTTTAATATCAGTTGCAGTAAATCAGAATTGGCCTATGTTTCACTTGGATATTAAGAATGCATTTTTGCACGGTGATCTTCAGGAAGAAGTCTATATGGAGCAACTACCAGGATTTGTTGCTCAGGGGGATAATGGTAAAGTTTATAAGTTGAGGAAAGCGATCTATGGCCGAAAACAGTCTCCTCGGGCCTGGTTTGATAAGTTCAGTCATGTAGTAGTGTTGTATGGCTTTCATTGGAGCCATGCTGACCATTCCGTGTTTGTTCGTCGACAGTCATCTGGTATTATTGTGCTAATTGTGTATGTTAATGATATAATTATCTCCGGAAGTGATGTTAATGGGATGGAAGACTTGAAAAAGTATCTTAAATAACACTTTCAGACGAAGGAACTGGAACAATTGAGGTATTTTCTTGGTATAGAGTAGCTAGAAGTAAGTGGGGTATTGGCTTGTCATAAAGAAAGTATGTGACTGATTTGTTGTCAGAGATTTGGATGTTGGGAGCGAAGACAATTGACACACCGATGGATCCTAATGTAAATGGCCCTGATTTTGAAGACTCGAGAAGGAATAGACAACTTGTTGGGAAGTTGATTTATTTAACAGTCACACGACTTGATATTACATTTTCTATTGGTGTGGTGAGTCAATTCATGCAGGTGCCTGAGCAACTTTATTGGGAAGTTGTATGTAGAATTTTTAAAATATCTCTAGAGCTCTCCGTGTAAGGGTTTCATTTATCGTTCAAATTGCAATCTTGATATTGTGGGCTATTTTGATGCAGACTGGGCTGGATCTGCTTTTGATAGACGGTCTACTACAGGCTATTGTACCTTCATTAGAGGTAATTTGGTTACATGGAGGAATAAGAAACAAAGTGTTGTTGCTAGATCCAGTGCTGAAGCAGAGTATTGAGCTATGGCTCATACTGCTGTGGTTAAAAAGTCTTATGCAAGAGTTCGGGTTCACTAGTAATACGCGTATGGAAATGTTTTGTGATAATCAAGCTGCAATGTACATTGCCAACAACTCGGTGTTTCACGAGAGGTCAAAGCATATTGAAGTAGACTGTCATTTTATTAGAGATGCAATGATGTGTAAGAAGACCAGGTGTTTTTTCAGAGGTCTAGGCGATGCCTGCCTAGGCTGAGTGTGCCTGGGGCGAGCGCTTGGAAAGCTGGGTGACTGCCTAGGCCACAAGGACCGTCTGGTCGCCTAATTTGGCCAGGCGGTCGCCAGAGTTGTAAAATTGATTAATTATATTTTTCTATTTTAATTTATTAATTACTTTTATTCTAATTAGTTTATTATTTACAATTTACATATGTTTTATTTTTAACCGGTTAAATTAAAGATTTAAATGTCGTAATTACATGAGACAATAAGCCTTTTTATGAGTTGAAGACTTGAAGTTCAACAGTTGAACCCTAGAGCTTGAACATG
>JAUPMG010019913.1:0-15206 GCA_031762675.1 Pachysandra terminalis | reverse complement strand
GTTCATAGCTACAGTAACCAATCCGAGTGCCTTCTACTTGAATGAAATCAGAAGTAAACATGTGAATTCCTTCAAAGCGGAGTGAGATGAAGTTCTCAAAGTTTGTGGGAAACCAATCTTCAGGAAGTACGTCTGGAGATGGCGTGCTTTCGACTTCTAAAGCCATTTCCACTGGGGATTTTCTTCTAGAAGTGAAAGTCCCAGAGTATGACTCGAAATCAATCCATAAGAATGAATAAAAGTGACTCGAGTCCTAGGTTTGTAATTCGGATGCATAAAATACAGCATTCGATGAGGTAAACCCAAGTCTGTGTCATTCGAGGAGGACATAATCCTTAGTCTTTTGGGAAGCCCTTTGATGAATTGACCATCTCAAGGTAGTTAGCCTTGAATTCGCCTTAGGAGGAAGTAATATTCCTCCTTCGAATTCACCCTTAGCAGGAGGGAACATACCTCCTTCGAATTCACCATCTGGAGGTGGTTAGCCTGGAAAGACTCCCTTCGGATTTTTCCGTCGAGGTCGTCCCTCGGATTTGCCCGTCGAGATTGTCTTAATGAGAAGGAATATACATGCCTTGTGACCCTTCAAGACAAAGCATAAAAGTGGTCGTTCGAAGTCTATGGATGTGATCCGAGAATGACTCATGAGTTTGAAGGTACAGAAAGGTCCCTCGAGGATCTTTCCTTGAGTAAAATACTTTTAAAACGTAAAGGTATGTAATAAAATTACTCGAAATCTGTTCTAGAGAGAAAATAGATGTGACTTCGAGGATCTATTGAAATATTAATTATTTGAGGAGTCTATTAGGGGCAGCATACCCCTAAATAAGTCATTTGAGAAAAATAAGGTCCATCGAGGGAAGAGTAAGATTCTCATTCCTTCGGTGCTGAGAAGGCAGTACGTTGTGGGAACACAAGTCCTCAGTCTTTTGAATACTTCAAAAGGGAAGAAAGAACATGTTTGTTGGGTTTGGGACACGTAGCGTCCCCCCACAAGTTAGAATTCAAAAATGTTGCTTCTCTAATAAGTTATTGCTTTTTTGGTGATAAGAACGGTCAGATATCTCTGAGCCGTTTCAAATATCACATTTCCACCAAACGGTCCAATCAACGTACGCAGATGCTGACAGTTGGCTCGTGAAAGAGACGGTTGTACAACCATTATAGCTTTAATGAATGATTCAGTGTAAGTGGCTTTACCTAAAACATGTACACGCGCTTATAAGAAAGCGCCACGTGGAAAGTGAGGTTTAATTAGCCCGCTTGATCACCAACATCAAGACTTTTTCATTAGGTGAAGAAGAAAAGTTAAGGGACGGGTGGTCTCTACTAAGGTCAATTGGTTCGGTTTAAACAAAACGAATAAACCAAACTAAAAAAGTCGATTTGGTTTATTTGTGTGTTTTTGTTTTTTTTCATTTTGATTTTGATTTGGTTAATGGTTTAGAAAATAAAAAATCGAATTAATTTGGTTTTATTTTCAATTAAGGCTTCGATTATATCAAATCGAACCCAAAAATCGAAATATATATACATATATATATATATATATATATGAGTATGCGTGTTTTATATCGAAAATAGTATTAATTTTTTTAAACCGAATTGGACAACTAAATTTTTTTGATTTGGTTCGATTTTCGGTTTAGTGCAATGTAATTAGTTTGATTTAAGTTTTATCACTAAACCGAATCAAATTGACTGAATTACAACCACAAAGAGAGTAAAATTCAAGAAATGTAAGTGGAATATCATAAAACATAAAGAATGTGTCTATAATTGACTGTAAGCCAAATTAATCCAAAATATAAAGGATAGGAAGTCGTACGATGTAGGAGACTAGGAGAGAAAAAAAAAAAAACAAGGAAAGAGTGGAGTTGAATCAGGAAGAGAGAGAGAAACCGTTTAAAAAATTATTTTTAAAAATAAAAAATAAATAAGAGAAACCGTTTAAAAAATTATTTTTATAAATTTTAAAAATAAAAAATAAATAAAATTTAGTAAATCCTAATAAAGAGACGGTTTGTCTTAATATATAATATAGATTATCAGAAGTATTTAATATTAAATAAAAAAATTAACAAAATTAAATTAATGGGAGTTTGATTATTTCAACTTGTTTATTAAATGAAAGAATTTAAATTGAATTTCAAACTGTAAACAATCCTATCAACCCAACCTGAACCTGACCGATTGCTACTTTTATCCACGTAACCCAATTGGAATGGATGATCATTGCTGTGTCATGACTCCACCGGTCCTTATGGAACTTTCCCATGCTTTCAAGCTTAGCAAACCGTCAGTCCATAAGAGGGATTTCAGGCTATAAATCCTTAACAACGGGATGATTACAGCCATCCTTGAAGATCCAATCATAGGATACCACATGGAAAGGGCCCCATAAATAAGCCACCGATATCCTGTATCGGTGGTATCCCCATTGCTACCCTACGTAGCTTCCCTAAATGGCGCTGCAAGGATGGCTGTAGCCATCTCGCTAGTGCGCGCCACTTCAGGTGAAACTACCAGTAACATTGCATTTATTTACTGAACTACCATTCTTCGCTCTCTCTGAACTCTCATCGCGTTCCTTGCGACATTTTTCTTCCTCATTAATTAAACAGCAGTTCTCTCTAGGTTTTCGAAACCCTAGACAACCTGACCTTTTGTCACTGCAACCTGAACTCGATCTCTCCTTATCTGCAATTTTCACTGTATTTCTCCAATTTCAAAAGAATTCGAGGTATGTTCTTGTGATTGTTCCCATTTTTCGATGATCGTTATAGATTAATCTCTCGTGCTCGAGTTTGATCTTCGGTGATGCATTGGAGAGCTAATCTACGACTCTGTTTTCTGTTAATATCTTCGCACAATCCTTTTTATGAGCTGTTTTTGATTCTAATCAGTTTTCCTTCTGTGTTTTTTTTTTTTTGGGTTTTTGTTACTGATGGTTGTGTAAGTTTGATTTTTAAGCTACAGTTTGGAATTCATGTAATTTGATTTTACTGTTCTATTAGTGCTTAGTGAGAGCATCGATTCTTCAGTACTTGTTCGCTCTGTTATGTAATGGTTGGCCTAACAGCTTCTCCATCTAAATTCTGTTTTCAAACAGGTGGGCTGCCCTACATGTGAACAACAGCGATATCAAGTTCGAACAACAATTGGTGTAATCCTATTAGTATATTGGATTCTGGTATGTTATGAGAGTACTGTTCTGTTTCGATCATATTGATCAGTGTTTTTTTGCTATTACTATAGTTAGGGCATTATCTTGATTTGTTTAGCGAGGGCATTTTGCTGTAGCGGTTTAAGAAAAAGTTTGATTCCCTTGAGATTTCAATGCAGAGTTTGAAAACTGAAATGGCAGAAAATAAATTTGAGGCTCTGCTCACAAAACACGGGCTACACAAAACTCAACAGGTTTGATTTTTGGAGCTTTGACATTGTTCTTTGTTTTTTGAAAAAAACTAAATTAGTGATTCTAATGGGGCTTATCTGGTTTTGTGTTGCAAAATAAGTTCGATAGATTCTATATGGAATAGAAAGTAGACTTAGTAACACAATACAGGCTTTGCATGATTTTCTAATTTTAGTGAACATGTCTATAGCAAAAACTGAGATGTTCCGCAATGCTAAGATTACAAAGATACAGCATTAACTCCTAAACCGGTGCTTCTTGTATAAAGTCCCAGACCAAGTCATAACTAGAATGATATCAAGTCCTAGCTTAACCATTTTAGAAAGGTTAAATCTAGAGTTTGGGGCTTATCGATCAATGTAAAGATGCTTAATGGACATGTGGCTTGCTTTTACAAATGATTGGGAGCAGACATCTGATGGGTTCAACTAAATCAAATGTACAATAATGAAGATAATATGTGTATTTATCATTATTTATAGAGCTTGTGTAAGTTATACATGTCATTTGTGCACATTCCATGTGGAACTGTATTAGTAAAGCTCTTTAAACTTTGATGCAGATAATACATATTTAATGCATTTTTTCTGGATATATGTTTTGTGTTCTACTATGAATTTTAGGATTTTTTTTTTTCAGTTTTATTAACTATCTATATAGATATGATCAGATATGAGCCCATATCAAAATTACACTGGTCATTAGAAGATATTTGTCACATCAAAGCACAATTATTAGAATACACTGGTACATAGTAAGAAACTTCTGAGTGTGTGAATATATACAAATTGACAAGTGGGGTTCACCAAATCATATGCCACGTGTAAATCCACGTCTCTCTAGGGTTCTAATTCAGGTGCATCTCGTTGAGTTTTGGCTACTGGAGGCCTTTCCCTAGTCCCAGTAGATACTTGAATCAGATTGGGTCAGTCTGGTTTTGTAGAGTCCAAGATTTGTCCATAGTAAGTATGGCAGTCATTCTAATGGGCGGATGATCGATCCTCGTTCCAGAATCTACAATGCTTATCCTTGGAAGGCAGTTGCCGCTCTTGGTCCCGTATTCTATTACTTGGTTAGGCGCTTTGTGGGGAACGGTCTTCGTATTCATTTTTGGAGGGATCTTTGGTGGGGGGAACAAGTCTTCCGTATCCGGTTTCTGTGTCTATTCAATCTGGTCCAGAATAAGGACTCCTTGGTTTCGGATGTTCTTTCTCCCAGTTCTTGCAGGATGCCAAGGACACTCCCCAGATCCAGTCCCCTTTTCTCCGTATTTGGATGCCTCCCCTTAGAGTCAGTGCCTTTGTTTGGTTAGCTATCCTGGGGAAAATCAATACCGGTGACACGATGCAGAGGAGGAAAAATCAAGTCCTATCACCTAATATGTGTGTCATGTGCAGGTCTGCGAGCGAATCGGCAAATCACTTATTCATAAATTGTGAGGCTGCGAGACACATACAGTCTTTCTTTATTATTCAGGTTAGTGATGCATGGGTGATGCCACATGTCGTTATAGCTTTTGATGGAGCAGTGGAGATTCTCTGGGATGGGGAAGAGGGGAGGGATGATATACCGTGCATTGTTTTAGGCTATCCTGTGGTGTTTGTGGTTGGAGCGGAACAAGAAGGTGTTTGAGGACATAGTGTAAAGGATCGGCCGATCCCGGTTCGGATTGGCTGATCCAACTCAGGATCGGTCAGGGACGAGCCGCGATCCCAAAAAAAATTGAAAAAATGATGACTTAGGCCGATCCCATGACGGATCGGCTGATCCTTCATGGAATCGACGAGTCGGATTGGACGATCCAAACTGGATCGTCTGGCCCACGTCTTTAATAAAAAGAAAAAAGAAAAAAAAAAAGCAGAGAGGTTTCTAAAGCAAGGAGAAGAATAACGTGTTCAAGGATGGGAGAAGAATATACTGTAAACCTAAGAGAGAGGGATTCTTACCGCTTAAAGATGACACCGGGTGTGTTTCTGTCTCTGTCTTTGTTGTGCAAAAAGCTTAGAGAAAGCTTGAAAAACAGCAGACGCAAGAACTACGAATTGCATTGACATCCTGTTGGCAATTCTCTTACCTGTTCTTGGGATGTTTCTTAAGTTCGGATGCCAGATCGGTGGTATTTCTGTGCTCCAGATCTGAAAATTATTTTTTCTTCTGATGTGACATCTCAAATTATTATTATTATTTTTTTAATTTTCCGGATCTTGATTTTGTCTTTCATTCTCAATTGAACTTCAACTTCAAATCCTCTAGAAATATTTCGATCTTAACATAAAAGGATCATGATTTTTCCAGATGCCAGGTCGGTCAACTTGAAACCCTCCAGAAAGATCGAGATTCTCGATCTTAAATATCTTTTATTTGCTTGTTTTAAGCTTTAATTTGTTATTTGACAGGTGTAGATGGGAAGACGAGGTAAAGGGGGTTGGGCATTTTTCCATATCGTTTCAGATCCTCTCGGATCGTCCAATCCAGAGTTGGATCGGTGATCCAACTTGGTTTCGGACCGGAACGATCCCCGATCCGAAACCGATCCTTTAAACTATGTTTGAGGATCGGCGGGCTTCATTACGGCCCATCATAGATTCCATTGTGTCTATGGTCACTTTATGGATAATGGTTCTACCGGAGTTTAGAGGGGTATCTGTGACGGATGTGATGAGAGATTAGAGCATTGTTTGCCAGTTTTCTTCTATTAGGATGCAGATTAGTGGGGTGTGGTCTCCTCCGACTCAAGGTTTCGTGAAGTTGAATTTTGATGGGTTATCGATTGTCAATCCAAGTCCAATAGGGGGTAGGTGGCATTTTTAGGGATCATAGTGGTCTCTTTCTTCATGCTTATTCTAGTCATATCGATGACGGGGAGTCTACTTGTGTTGAGTTACATGCTGTGATCACTAGGTTAAGGGAGGCAAAGTCTCATGGTTATGAGACACTTTTGGTGGAAGGGGACTCTAGAGAGGTGATCTCATGGATGAGGGCCTCGATTGGGGGGCCATGGAGATGCTAACACTTGATTCGTTTGGCTCGCTCTCTATCGTTGGGAGTGAATATATCATTTCATCATATTCCGAGGGAGGCAAATGTACATGCCGATAGGCTCGCACGGGATGGAGTTGGTAGGGAAGATATGTTTCTAGCGGTTCTAGAAGAGTTTTTTTTTTTATGTTCTGGGAGAAGTAGCAATGTAATCCCTAGTGTGGGTTGTTGGAGGGTAGTTGTCCACCTCGGACAGCTCATTTCTCATGTATATCAAAAAAAAAAAAAAAAAGATTTTATCCTTAAATTCACACAGAATACACATAATACATATGGATAAAATTTTGCAGTAAAAAATTATTAAACTCAAAGATCTTGTATAAAGTCTTCCTTATCCCTACATGAGATGGAGAGACCTTTATTTATACACTGAATTGTTATAGCCGTTACACTTTCAACAACGATATTTACAAATAAGATAATTACAATATTTTGGAGAGATTCTCTCTCTCTCTCTCTCTCTCTCTCTCTCTCTCTCTCTCTCTTTAATGGTTAGATTGAGAAGAGAGAGTTTCCATTTGTGGGGAGATATCTTTGGGAGAGATTTTCTCCTTATTTTTGGAGGATTTCTTAACACACTTGGAGAGATCTCTAACGACTCTCTCTCCAACATGTCTTCATTGTGTATGTTACCAAAGGTGTCTTTAATACTTCCCCTCAAACTGGGCTGGTAGGGGAGGCCTAGTTTGCCATGTAAATCAAATAAAGAAGTCCGAGGTAGAGGTTTCGTAAAAACATCTGCAAGTTGTCTGTTGGATCTAACAAATTTTGTAACCAGAAACCCAGGTGAAACACATTCTCGGACAATATGATAATCAATTTCGATATATTTTGTACGAGCGTGGAAGACGGGATTCACAGTCATGTATAAAGCACTGATATTATTGCAAAACAGCACCGGAGGACGAGGAAGAGAAATTTGGAGATGCCAAAAAATATATGATAACCATGCTAATTCTGCAGCTGTGGATGTCATAACTCAGTATTCAGTCTCTGCACTCGAGCGAGCAACAGTTTGTTGTTTCTTTGCACTCCAAGATATACAATTACTGCCTAAGAATGTACAATATCCCGTGGTAGATCTTCGAGTGAGAGGACAACCAGCCCAATCAGCATCAGAAAAAGCATGTAGATCATTTATGGAAGAAGAAAGTATCCACATGCCAAGATGTAGAATGCCTTTGAGGTAATGTAGAATGCGCTTCACTATCTGATAATCCCTTACAATAGGTTGATGCATAAGCAAAATTAACACTATAAGAAATATCAAGCCGAGTGAATGTAAGATATTGCAAAGCTCCAACAATACTCCTATAATGAGTAGGATCAGAAAAAGGGTCAGTGATAGCCTCTGATCTCGACTTAGGTACCATAGGAGTGGAGATAGGCTTACAATCATGCATTTTTTGCGTGTTCCAAGAGGTCGCTTGCATATTGAGATTGAGATAAGAAGTGACCTCCATCAAACGATGAGACTTGAATATCAAGAAAATAAAATACAGTTCCCATATCTTTTATTGCAAATCTATGCCCTAAACATGTAATAAAATCACGAAGAAATGTAGTATTATTACCTCTGATTACCATATCATCAACATACAGGAGAAGCACAAGAATTCCTTGTGGGGAATGAAAAATAAAAAGTGAGGGGTCAGCTTGACTACAAAAGAAACCATAAAATAAAAGAAAAGTACTTAGACGATCAAACCATGCTCTCGGTGCTTGCTTGAGTCCATATAATGCACGATTTAATTTACAAACAGCAGATGGAAGTGAGGACCAATAAAACTAGGGGGTTGCTCAAGGTAGGTTGGCTCTGATAGCTTGCCATGTAAAAATGTGTTCTTTACATCTAATTGTCGAAGTTCCCAACCATGTATGGTGGCAATGGTAAGTATGGTGCTGATGGTGGGTGATTTGATAATAGGTGAGAATGTTTCTGTAAAATCTATACCTTCAACCTGATTATACCCCTTGGCAACTAACGTGCCCTTGAGATGCTCTAGACTTCCATCGGAATGTAATTTGGCCTTATAGACCTATTTGCATTCAATAATATGCATGTGTGGATGACGTGGAACAAGATCCCAAGTGTGTGTGTGCTATGTAAAGCATCAAGCTCTTCTAGCAAGGCAGCTTTCCAACCAGGGTATGCTAAAGTTGACTTAATGGTTCGGGGTTCCTTAGGTATGGTTGCTGGAGCATGAAGGAAAGCATACTTAGGATTAGGTTTTCTAATCCCAAGTTGGGATCAAGTTATCATGGTATGAGTAGAAGAGTTGAGGACTCCACTAGATATTACTGGTCTGACAGGTGAATCTTGCTCATGTGGGTTTGGGAGTGGATTAACTAGGGTCTGCTTAGATAAATCTGAGCTAGTTTGCATATTGATCCAACCTATTAACCACAATAATACCAGTCAACCGATTGGTATAGATTGACTCAGATTCACTGAAGACTATCTCCCAGATCCTCTCCAAAGATTGGCTATGATTCTTTAATAGATTCTCTCTTACCAATTCTAATTGTTAAAGGTTGTAAATGGAAAGTGTATATGTGTATATTAGAAAGTATTCTCACATGGTAATTGTAGATTTTTAATCCCATTGATTAGGCTGATATCATGGGAAGGTTATACCATAGTGTAAAGGATCGTCCGATCCCGGTCTGGATCGGACGATCCAACTCGGGATTGGACGGGGACGATCTCGAGTTGAAACCTGATCCCTAAAACCCCAAAAAGCTTCGACTCGGTCTGATACCGAAACAACTTGGGCGATTCGGACGAGTTGTATCGGTCTCGGCGAGTTGGATCGTCCGATCCAAGGTGATCCAGAAAAAAAAAATTGTTGTTCGAACCGGGACGATCCTCAATCCGAAACCGAGTTGGATCGGCGATCCAACTCGGGATCGGACCGGGACGATACCCGATCCGAAACCGAGTTTAAACACTATGGGTTATACTGGTTGTAATCTCTATATATACTGGAATAACAGAGGCAGAAAGTAAATTTTGATGCAACACATCTTTTATGGTATCTGAGCTCATTGTCACACGACTTTAATCAGCCTTTCTTAAGCTCTCAATTTTCAAGAAAATGGCTTCTTCATCATTTGAGGTTATGGTACCTAACTCTTCCAATATTTCTCACTTGCTTTCAATCAAACTCGATCAGAGCAACTATGTTTTATGACTGGCTCAGTTCTTGCCGATTCTTAGGAGCAAAAACTTGCTCAGTTTTGTTGATGGGACAAAAGCAAGTCCAGAGCAATACTTGGTCGATAAAGATGGAAAATCGACTATGAATCCAGGCTATATAGACTGGATGCAAAAGAATCATAGCCAATCTTTGGAGAGGATCTAGGAGATAATCTTCAGTGAATCTGAGTCAATCTATACCAATCGGTTGACTGGTAAGATTGGCTATGATTCTTTCCTAGATTCTCTCTTTCCAATTCTAATTGTTACAAGTTGTAAATAGAAAGTGTATATGTGTATATTAGAAAGTATTCTCACATGGTATTTGTAGATTTGTAATCCCATTGATTAGGCTGATATCATGGGAAGGTTATACTGGTTGTAATCTCTATATAAACTGGAATAACAAAGACAGAAAGTAACTTTTGCTGCAACAAATCTTGTACAATCTAGGCTTTGATCAGCCTGCGCGCTGGGATGTAGATCAACCTGCGCACTTAGGCTTTGATCAGCTTGCGCACTGGGCTGCAAAGCGGCTGTGCGCTTGGGCTTTGATCAGCTTGCGTGCTGAACTGCCGAGCGGCCCGCATGCTTGGGCTTTGATTGGCCCGCGTTCTGGGCTGCTGAGCAGCCCGTGCGCTTGGGCTTTGATCAGCCTGCGCGCTGGGCTGCCAAGCGGCCCATGCGCTTGAGCTTTGATCATCCCGCGCGTTGGGCTACCAAGCGGCCTGCACGCTTGGGCTTTGATCAGCCCGCTGCGCGCTTGGGCTTTGATCAGCCCATGCGCTGGGTTGCCTAGCGGCCTGCACGCTTGGGCTTTGATCAGCCTGCGCACTGGGTTGCCGAGCGGTCTGTCCACTTGGGCTTTGATCAGCCTGTATCTTGTTCCTAGAGTAGTAGAGTTTGGGCTGACCTGCGTGGTGACTTCATTGAATGGGTTTTGTGCATTCCCATTTGGACTATCCCGTGCTTCAATAACTGGGTTATGGTGAGTATGTGATCTTATGGTGCTATTTCTTGTGTCGTGATTTTGAATTTGATTAGGTTGTTTAGGAACCTGCACAGGTGAAAGAGAGTTAGAAACAGGATTATGATGATGTTGAGTAGAGTCATGATTTCTTTGGATTCTAACAATCCGTGAAAAGTGCTAATCTCCCCCTTATGAAAGGGAAGGCTTCCTAATTAAAAACTACATGTCGAGAAATATATATACGTCTTGTAGGTGGGTAGAGGCATTTATATCCCTTTTGTCTGTAACTATATCCTAAAAAGACACATGGTAGGGATTTTGGATCAAATTTATTTGCTTTATAATCCCATAGATATGGAGAAAACTTGCATCCAAAAACTCTAAAGGAAGTATAATCTGGATATTTTCCAAACATTTTCTCGAAAGGGGATAGTTTACCAACTAAAGCTGAAGGCAGCCGATTGATCAAAATTACGGCTGTCCCAAACATTTTCTCAGAAGGGGATAGTTTACAATAGCTTGCTAGACTTCCCTAGTTGACAACTTTCACATAAATAGTTGTCTTTATTCTTTTGGTTTATTTTTATCAAACCTTTGAACTGCAAAAATCGTACAGCAGCAAGTGCGGATGTCCCAACCATTGATGCCATACATCTTCTGTTGCCGTCCTAAAACATGTTGAGAAAAGTGCTATCTTTGGTGAGTTGAGGGAGTAGAGATCACCCTTTTAGCTCCCTGTGGTCGATACCTGGTTGGTTTTCCTGTCTTCTATCACAAAACCTGTTTTAGAGAATTCAATATTGCACGGAAAATCAGTTGTAAATTGTCCAACTGAAAATAAATTCTTTTTCATATCTGGAACTAATAAGACATTATTTAAAGTGAGTGGTTTATCTCCTATTTCAATTCTAGTGTCTCCAGTGTGAGTGATTGTAAGTGTATTACCATCTCCATCCACTACGCTATGAGAATCGAGATAGACTTTTAAATTAAAAAGTTTACCTGCATTACCAGTCATATGGGCAGATGCTCTAATTTCAGCGAACCATTCAGTCTTCAGTTGATAATGTCATGGCTGCAAGTGCTTGAGGGATGTCTTCAGGTTGGAAAGAGTGATTGAAACGATTCCAACACTTTAAAGCTGTATGTCCTGGTTTGGAACAAATTTGTTAGATGTCCACTCTTCTATTTCCACCCTGTTTTTCATATGGCCTATTTTGTACCATATTTTTGAAACCCTTGTCACTCTGTGACACACCCGTTCTTACAGTATCATTAGGTCTAGGACTGAAATTAGTATGAGGGAAGCCTCTTCCCTTAGAGGTAAAGTTGCTTCCTTCATTATTTGGCATTTCTTTTCTTCCATTCTTACCATTATTCTTTTGACCAAAGTATGCCATGACATGTTGTGTATTATGAACATCAGAGTTATTTTGAATAACCTGTGTTTCAAATCCTTGTAAAAGGGAGACAACTTCAGTGTATGAAGGCATAAGTGGTTTGAGCATAGTTGTGGTAAACAACTCATATCGAGGCCCTAATCCATTAAGTAATGTTAAGACCTTTGTTTTATCATGTACTGGACTGCCAATAGCAGCAAGGTCACAAAGGCTTTTAAATTTTTGAAGGTAGTCATTTAAAAGAGTTGATGATTCCTTACGCATATGTTGAAGTTGGTGGAATTGAAACTCCCTTTCTTGTGATTCTTGAGAAAATTCCTCTTTGAGTTTATTGCATACCTTTGTTGAGGTTTCTCGCCCAACTACAATACCCAATACTTCTTCAGAAAGTGTGCCAATTATCCATCCTCTGAGCAACCGATCTGACCGCTTCCAAAGTGCAAATACAGGATTTGGTACCTTCATCTTGCCATTGCCATCATCTGCATATGGGGATGGGATGGTCTGGTTTGGTGCTAGTTGTTCTCCATTGAGAAACCCAAGCAAGTCTTGACTTTCAACAAGTCCAAGAACTTGTTCTCTCCACAAAGGGTAGTTTTCTTGGGTTAGTTTCAAGGTCACAAAATTCTCAACTTTCAATGATGATGGGTATGGGAAAACACTGTTATTGGTTGAAGTGAATGAGGCCATTGTGTAGAAGGCTTTCTCTCCTATCTCACGGATGGCTCTGATACCATAATAAACTCAAAGATCTTGTATAAATTCTCCCTCATCTCTACATGAGATGGAGAGACCTTTATTTATACACTAAAGTGTTATAGCCATTACACTTTCAGCAAGATATTTACGGCTAAGATAATTACAATATTTTGGAGAGATTCTCTCTTTATATGAGATCTCTTTCTCTTTAACGGTTGGATTGAGAAGAGAGAGTTTCCATTTGTCGAGAGATATCTTTGGGAGAGATTTTCTCCTTGATTTTTGGAGGATTTCCTAACACACTTGGAGAGATCTCTAACAACTCTCTCCAACATGTCTTCATTGTGTATGTTACCAAAGTTGTCTTTAATAAAAATATATACATACATAAATATGTACATTATTTTATATGAATTGCATAAATACATACATATGTATAAATGTCAAAAAGGTGTCAAATGAACATTAATCATTTCACTCTTTGGAAGTGAGTGATCCCCTATTACCTGGAGCGCTTTTTAGTTGTCGAAATTCCTGCATCAGTCCACGTTGACAGTTCCTTTGGAACTATGCATGAAGCTATGAATGAAAGAAGAGAAAGAGAGAAACCTTTCAATATACAAGTGTTCTAGAAAATGAAAAAAGAAAGTTTAGAAGTAAATATATCCGTTTCAGAATTTTCTTCTGTCAGCAGGGAGAGAAAAACTCTTCATTTTTTTCTTATTATCTCCTGATTATTCTTATGAGATGGATTCCTGCTAAACACCTTTCTCCCACAGTCTCTTTAATCTTTTATGAGAAGTGAATTATTCTGCAAGTTAACAATTGTAGAGTGTAATCTCTTAAAAGCACCCCGGTTAACCAAAATCCTGAATTTTATTTCTGTTGCCTTCTACAAAGAACAGCCTGCAGAAGTCGTAGTTAGAAATTTTAGATCAGATGCTTTGAGACATGCAGCTGGCTACTCAGCTGAAAATTAAAAAAATAAATAAATAAAAATTACTCTATCTGAGAAAGCTGAAGTCAAGGGAGCTGGTGTTACTCTAGCAGATAATGGTATCATTCCACATTCATATCTGAAGCCAGAAGAAAAGAGAACACATCTTCCAGATACAGTTGAAGTCCAAAAAACTCTCCTTCCCTTTGCTATGGTTTTTATGAGTACTATTTAATTTTTTTTTGCCAATCACTACTTACAACTTGAGGGTGCAATTTGTGGAGATAACCATCTCAATTAACTGAAACGGTTTACTTTTATATTTTTGCCTTCTTCCATGAAAGATGGTAGATGTAATTGTTAAAGATTGACAGTCAAACACTTTGATACATCCAACTGGTGACTGTGATGAAAAGAAGAACTTAAGCAGCTTGGATTCAAAAATTAATAAAAGGAGGAAGTCAAAGAACCCTGTGTTACTTTTACAGACAAGGAACTACTTTAAATTCATCTTTGAAGGATGGGAAGACCAAATGTTGCAGAATCAGATAAGGAAGCTGGTGTTGCTGCTACAGACGACAACATTGGCTTAAATTCGCCCTTAAAGTTGCATGGTCACAGAGCAAGAAAGATGATCAAGTAAGAGCCAGCAGAGGTCCAAGAACCTGGTATTGCTGCCAACGATAAAACCATCAGTTCAACCCATTGTGTGCCTGTAATCCCAAGACCTGCAAATTACAAAATTACACCACTTAAGTGATAAATATGTTAATATATGCCATATGCGTCTCATGCAGTATACAGCACACCATTAATAAATACATTTGTGTTTCCAAGACTTCCCTCCAACTGAAACTCGATGCTGATATATATATATATATTCCAACAAATTGCAATGATAACATGCGCATTAAGGAGATATTATTCATGATTGTAGTGGAACTTATTTTGTTCCTTTTCAGTGTTCGAATCATACAAAAGGGCATTGAATATTAACTGCCAAAGCTATATTACTGTAACTTTTCCTTCTCCAACCAGCAGCTTAGTGTGTTTTTTTTCTTTCTTTCTTTTTTGCTGTGTGGATTTCTTTACTCTTAATATGTTCTATTTTCATCCAGGAAAAAATTCAAGATGCTTTCAATGTTCAGAAAGCAGTACTGCAGTTCATCGATGGTATTCATCTCATGGCTATAAACATTGGAGACATTCAAGCTTTATTACATATCACTCAGCCCACTTTTTTTTTTGTTGTTCTACTTTCATTGTGCAGCTGATAATCGAACCGAATACAAGCTCTCTGAAGAGACTAAAGAAGCTGATTTTCGCATTGATCCGGATGAACTTGCGTCCATTGTTCGTGGCCTTGATTTCAAAGGCTTGAAACAACATGGAGGAGTTGAAGGACTTGCAAGAGAAGTCTCTGTCTCACTGAATGACGGTGTCAGTTCAAGCGAACTAACTAGAAGGCAAAAGATCTATGGCTTCAATCGATACATTGAGAAACCTGCTAGAGGTTTCTGGACATTTGTTTGGGAGGCACTACA
>JAUPMG010019903.1:0-15206 GCA_031762675.1 Pachysandra terminalis | reverse complement strand
TATATCTTACTAGAACTGCTCAGGACTTCCGCTTATGATTTAATTGTGTTGCCACTCTCGTAGAAATACGAGGTGAATGTGATGCTTGGACTGGAAAATCCATGAACTTGGAAAAATCTGGTCCGGGTCGTTACAGGTTATACTAGTCCCTTATGTTAATGTAATATATAATTGAGAGAGTTTGATAGTTTATGCCTCGAGAAGACAAGTTGTTTTGCAAACCATAGTTTAGAGTAGTGTAGTGCATACAGCTTGTGCCTATCGAAGATAGACGATGCTTATTCCTTATTAGGACACCTATTTGGGACATTGTGTGTTGTGTGTGCTTGTAGCCACACAAGTCTGTTTTCAACATTAAACTAAAATCCTAAATTCATGAGATTAATCATATTCATTAGGTTAGAGGGATCATCAATATTCCACCTTTTTATCCTATTAATTTAGATTCCTTTAACTTAGTTTAAATTTAGTGTTTAGGATTAGATCATAAAATTTATTTTCTTTGTCTAATTAATTTATTTAGAAATAATCTGGTAATTTGAAAATCTTAAATCGAATACATGATTAAACATGAAACTCATCCTCCTTTATTATCGATCAATCAATACCTCATGAAGAACACATTTTTCAACATAACTTAAACGAGAAATCATTGAATCTAAATCCAATTTCAAAAGCAAACACAAAACTCTCCATGGCATAGTGAGAATTGGACAGAAATGCAACTTACCAGAGTTTATATGCTAAGATCTGGTCCGAGCTTTCCCATTAATATCATCTGATAACTTTCTCCATTTCCTCTTCTTCTTCATCTCCCTTCTACTTAGTCTTGTACGGTTAAGGTTTTCCTATCTTTGTATAATTTCTTTTCTTCTAATACCTTCTTTTTGTCTTCGCAGGTGAAAATGACCAGGGAGATTATGGTAACTCCCTTCTATTGTTTATTTGACCATGTCAACCCTCCTCAGATGCAGCTGACATTCAAAATTCGAATTTCTTATTACATTAATCTCCCAAAATGTTAAATTAATTACGCTTAGGGTCGTTTCTATTTGATTCACTATCAAATACTAACAAAAATCAATATTAGCAATCTAATACATAATCAAATTTCTAGTAACACAAATTAGATCCTCCAATGTTGTTTTACTTAATTAAAACTAGAATAACTAGCTTCGGTTAATTACATTCTCCCCTCCTTATTGAAATTTCGTCCCCGAAATTAGCACAAATTCTAGATTGGTCTTAATCACTACAACTTACAATCACAGGAATACCTTCCACTATATTATCACTTTACATCATTCAATCCTTACTCTCACCGCGCGAAGGAAAGAAGTGGTTCTGACCTAACCATGACTGGAACGTATTCAGGATTTTCACATCAGAAGGAATTTATAACTATTTCATGCACAACCAAGGAAAAATTCACCAATATATAGGTGATCATCTTTCATAAACTGTAATAAAGGTCTACATCCAAAATCTAATATATGTTCTCAAACACAAAATAATGCAACTAGTACTACCATCCACAGTTATCAGTTTCAGTCAGAGATACCCATAACATCAAAGGAAAAATTAAAGAACACATAGTATGAACATAGACATAACAGGGAATCTATCCCTCTCCTCTACAGGCTACAGGTCCGCCCGCCTTGTGTTATGTCTCCTCTTTCACTACACTCCGGTGTCACCACATCATCTGGCATACGATAGGCTGAAGCGAACTCTCGTACATATCCCATGAGTCTAACCACCGCTCACTTTAGCATTGACCAATGCTCGCGGATCTCGGCCCTCAACTCCCTAGTAGTCTTCTCGATAGCAGTCAGCCTGGCCTCGATAGGCCTTTCCCCGTTAGCATGGTGAGCAGTACGAAATCTGGAAACTGGCACTAATGATGACGCCTCATGTTGCACTGGCGGTTGTGGCTGAGTAGGGGGTGCACTTGTCTGTGTCTCAGGTAAGCGAGTCTCCTCTTCCCTTGCCCCGCCCCTAGCCCTCCTGGATGCATTGGGAGTAGGTGGCCTAAGTCCCATGGATGAAATGTTGAGACTGCCGTAGGGAGGTACAGTGTCCCTTCCTTCACGATCAGACATAGGTAATCCCCACTCTGGAGCTACAGTGGTCATCAAGCAGGAAAAAGGTAGTTGGCTCTTCTTTCTTTGGTACTGTATGGTGCGAATAATATGTTGCATAATGATGCTAGGCAAGCAGTGCTGGTGCTTTAACGAAAACTGCTTCAAGATTTGAACCATGTATGAAGCCAAATCGGTGGGGTTCCCGATTCTTGGGTAGTCATTAAAGAGAAAGATGTTGTGGAGGATTCGATAGGGAGGAAGCATGGTTGTGGCAGGGAGCGCATTATCATTCCTCCACGGAATTACACTGCCACAAAGTCTAAGGGTTGAATTGTCCCTTTCAGACCTCTCCAATTCAAGCAAATGTTTCATAGAGGGGTTCAAAGTTAACCCCATTATTTCTGCCACTAGAAGCGCATCCAAGCAGTATATGGACCCTTCAATCTCAAACTTGACAGTCAATTTCCTCACACTGTATGAGGAAACAGATGCATACAAGATCTGGGTGATGGCAAGATATGCCGACCCACCCCAAGACAAAATTGGCAACCATTTTGCCCTATCTAGTATGTATACCACTCCATACTCCTTGACATCGTCAATGACCACCGGTCTCTATAAAATAATAGACTTATTGGAGAATTTATGATATATCTCCTGTTCAATCTCAGAAGGTCCGGGTTGAGCTGATACCCTTGTTAGGTGTTCCGGCAACACTTCTTCCCCGCCCTTATGCTCAGGCTGGAGTTGTGATGATCTTACGTCGTCCGCTCAGTCTTTCCTCTTGGTTGTCTTATGCCTCTTCGTTGGATTTGGTTTGCCAGGCCTCTTTGTTCTCACCATTGCTTGGAATGGGAGGATTTGATGTAGATAAGGAATGGATGAATAGGGATTTTCTTTTCTCCCCTAAAGATTTGGGAGGATCAATCGAGGTAGATGGTGAGAGATTTGAGAGGGTTTGTTAGGGTTTGGAGGTTTTTTGAGAATGTTAGGATTTAGATAGAAATGAAATGAGGGAGAAAACCCCTCATTTCAATGTGGTTTTAAGTCGGTCGGTGTCGGTGCCCCATACCGTCGGTACACCGATGGGTACCGACAAGGGTACCGATCAACTAATGAATTTTTTTTTTGGTATCGTTTACATTAATATATATATATATATATATATATATATATATAGATAATGTAATCCCATCATTCTTTATAAATAGATCAGCATTTCGAGTCGGGTTGAATTCAGCTCAACACACCATACTTTAGCGTGCTACATTTCCCACCTTCTGAGAATATGTATTCAACCATACCTACCTTACTAAATACACAGTCCAAATTTCTTTCATATTAGTTGTTATCACATAATAAGTAATTTGCCTTCTTATTACTCATCAATCACAATTTGGGAATAATTCCTTATACTAAATATGTCAGGCATTTTATTATGTTCTTAATAATTAAGCTAACACACCTTCCTTTTCATAAGTTCTAGAGATAGATGCATTTGCAACTACACCTTCCCCTATACTTATAGAGGTACTTGGGAAGTGTTTGGATTATACATGTATATTTACATCTTATCAACCAACAATTCAATAAGTTCGTGGTGAACAAGTCTTAACAGACTTCCCAACACGACGCAATCCAAACACAGTTCAGTCCTAGGATTCCTTAGAAATGGTGGCCAACCATTCTTCAGAATCCATCAGAAATCCCTTAAGGCATACAGCAGCAATCAATACTCAATCTCATCCTCACATATCTATCCCCTTAATATCTTATTTTAATCTACATACATCTCTCTTTACTAATTATGAGATTCCTACGTGATGCCTTAATGCACTAGTCTCTACATCCCAATACCATTCCGACAACTTAGACTAGATTCTCTAGTATAAGTGTTCTACCCAACTCAGTTAACTTAACCACTCAGGTACAACCTAAGTTGAGAAGTTACTGAAGCTTCTGTTCTGAGTGAACCTTGTGCTCTGAGACCAATCTGTCACATCCCAGATCCTGTAACCTGGACCCGTATGAGGGATGGTACGAATCTCGAGGTGCAACCTTCGGGATCCATTTGTGGACTGCAGATTGTCATATCATAATCACAATTTAATAAAAGCAATATCTAATTACTTTGATTAGCTACTCAGAGTGCGAAAGCAAAAAGAATAAATACCAGAGTTGCGGAAATTGTAAATAAGCGCAAGTCCTCATTCCTCCTTAACCTGCAACATAATAAGTTGCGTGAACTTGGAATGCCCAATAAGAGAAAATCTATCTCCAACATTCACTAGTGACACAGATAAACGGATAAACAAAATAAATTCAAGAACACATGGTAGATGGAAAACACAAATCATAATTTACACTCAAAAATAATAATAAGAATTATGATTGAGATGACATGTTCCAATGACATTAAAGAAATGAACGTAATATTCGAAGTCACCCATCAGTTTACCCATTTAGATCAACCTGACTGAATTTCTGGGGATTACCACCAGGGCACAGTACAGCCTAACTGGATTTCTGGGAATATAACCCGAGGTACATTACAACCTATGACTGGATTTCTAGGAATACATCCTGAGGTACAGTACAACCTCTGACTGGATTTCTAGGAGTTTATACTGAGGTACAGTACAAACTCTGACTGGATTTCTAGGAATACCTCCTGAGTAGAGTATAACCTCTGACTGGATTTCTAAGAATGCCTCATGAGGTACAGTACAACCTTTGACTAGATTCTCTCACGTGAACCTAGTACTCTTACTTCCATAACTCAATTATTAGTTCACTGAAACTATTATGCAGGTATGCCTAGTTTAAGACTCAAATGATAATACCCGTAGACGTTATTCACGCACCCATACACGTGAATGATCCACTAGGGAACATCATAAGTTTCCTATGCCAAGTGCATTACCAAAGTCTCAACAATATGTTCACAAGTGCTCTATTTGTCACTACCGGGTTGACCCAGACAGGCTAATCTTCCGCATACTCCGTCCATCACCATCTAGTGAACTGGGTACACGTAACAACTACTATCGGTATATGAACCTGAGACACTCTGCATACCAGGCCATCCGGCCTGCCTCAGCATGGCCTACCACCAAACATACAAGGTGGACACAAAACTACACAATCTCCTTTACTCATAATCAGTAGTAGGATTCTGGTGATAATGTCTGTAGGAAACTGATTGTACGCCCATACACACAACCAATCCGCCGGTTACCATCACCGGTGTCCTTTCACATCAAGCGTGGGGTAACCAGTGACAACATTCCTCGGAAGCCATTTGTGCGCCCATAGACACAAACAATCCATTGAATGCCATCACGGGCATTATCCCTTCTTGATCTCATATACACTTAACATTGGTCTTCTAGGTTTGTATCAGTAGATGGGGTCTATTTCACTCTTACATTGTAGTGATCCTCCCTTGAAAATCAAATACTCCTAATAATTTCAACCAATTCAGAAGATTTAGTCAAACAGTTCATTATAGCCCAAATTTAGTCCGTCGGTAGGCTTGTCGGTGTACCGACGCCTACCGACCAATTTAAATTGGATATTACTCAATGCATCGGTAGCCCTGTCGATGTACGGACAAATCCACCGATGGTTTATAGATCCGTTTTTTGGGTTTTTAATTCTTAAGTTTTCGAACACGAAATTTAAATCGAATACACGATTAAACATGAAAATCATCCTACTTTACTATCGATCAATCAATACCTCATGAAGAACACATTTTTCAACATAACTTAAACGATAAATAATTGAATCTAAATCCAATTCCAAAGCAAACACAAAACTCTCCTTGGCATAGTGAGAATTGGACAGAAATGCAACTTAACGGAGTTTATATGCTAAGATCCGGTCCGAGCTTTTCCATTAATCTCATCTGATAACTTTCTTCATTTCCTCTTCTTCTTCATGTCCCTTCTCCTTAGTCTTTTATAGTTAGAGTTTTCCTATCTTTGTATAATTTCTTTTCTTCTCATACATTCTTTTTGTCTTCACAGGTGAAAATGACCAGGGAGATTATGGTAACTCCCTTCTATTGTTTATTTGACCATGTCAACCCTCCTCAGATGCAACTGATATTCAAAATTTGAATTTCTTATTACATTAATCTCCCTAAATGTTAAATTAATTACGCTTAGTCCGTTTCTGTTTGATTCACTATCAAATACTAACAAAACTCAATATTAGCAATCTAATTCCATAATCAAATTTCTAATAACACAAATTAGATCCTCCAGCGTTATTTTACTTAATTCAAACTAGAATAACTTGGTTCGGGTCATTACACCTTTGCCCAAAATTTGTTATTGTATTGAATTGGAAGAAATGAGGGGCGCTTAATTAATTACATGTGTTTAGTTCATCATCTCGTATCATACTTGCAGTCTTGTTTAAGCATCTCATTTTAGAGCATCTTCATGTTATCTATTCATATTACATATCATTTATCATTTGGTAACTCATCATTGCTAGAATCTGGTTTATCTCGTATTATTGAATTCGAATTGTTTTGAGTATCATTACTTATGATATCTTATGAGGACGGATGACAAATACGGTCTTATTGGGCATTCCAATCTCACGTAACTTATCATATTGTAGGTTGAGATGGAGTGGGAACCGATAGTGACTAGATGCTGATTCGCTTCGAGACATCAATTCATTCCTAGTTGGTGATATGGAGTATGTAGGTAGTTTATTGTATTGTAGTATTTAGTTGTAATCGTTGTATTTCAATATTTGTACTTGTGACTCTTCTAAAGTCACAAGAGATTATGTAAGTTTTATTTTAGTTGCCTTTCGCACTCTGAATATTTAATGAAAGTGATACATGTTACTTTTATTTTCTTATGGTTTGATATGGCAATCCGTGTTTTAGAAATGGAACCGAAGGTTGCGCCTTGAGATCAGTGCCTCTCGCATTGGGATTCGTGCTACTGGTTTTGAGGTGTGATAGATTGGTATCAGAACATAAGGTTTATTCAAAACTAAAGCCTTTCAGCAACTTTCCAGCTTAGGTCGTACCTGAGTTGTCTAGGTCTGCTTGAGTCAGAATGGGATTAGAATGTTAGTGAGTATAAGGACCTACTAGGAGTTTGGAAATAGCAAAGATATTCGAGTCAGAAATAGGAAGAATAGCTGATTTGTAGATAGTAAAATTATTTGTGAGGATAGTGAGATAGTGTATTCATGGGAGGAATAGAAAATTAAGGGGATAGATATGTGAGAATGAGAAGGAGTGTTGATTGTTATTTGCATATCTTAAGGTGTAGGTTCTAAAAGAATACTAAAGGATGGTTCGCCACCATTCCGGAAGGTCTTAGGAATGAACTTTAAGAATGTAAGATGTGTTGTTTGGTGAGTGTGATGTGTTAGGAGATTCCAAGGGATTTGACCATCAGGACTCACATTGTTGTGAATGCTAAGACTTATGTATACATATGTACAATCCTAACACTGACCAAGTAACTCCATAAATATAAGGGACAATGTAGTTGCAAATACATTTAGCCCTATAATTTATGAAAAGGAAGGTGTGTTAGTATAAGCAGAAAGAACTAATAAAAGACATTATAAAGTTATGTATGAGGGATTATTCCCAAATTTGATTGTTGAGTGATTAATAATAATTTGGATTAAAGTGGAAGTGATTAGAAGAAGGAAAAATGGTATGGAACCCCTAGTATGGATTAGCAAGAAATTTAGTTATGGTGGGGCCAAGTGCAAGTCTAGTAGTGTAAATGAAAATTTTAATCTGAGGTCCAGACCCGGTCCAGATAGTAAATAGAATTAGAAATAAATTATTTTGGGACAAAAATAAAGTATTTTTTGGTGTGATAATTATGAAATTAAATTATAAACGAAGAATATTAAATTTAGAAATTAAAAATAATCAAAATTTGGATTTTCAGGGGCGTCAGTACCCTAGTCGGTACCCACCGGTACACCGGTGGTGCGAGGGTATCGAACCCGTGAGGGCATAACACTCCTCTAAGTTGGATTTATTTCATTCCTTGCACTCATAAACCCTACATAAACTATTTCTTGCCTGCTCTATGCTTCCTAAAACCCTTCTAGAGCCCTATATCTCCTTGCCTTGCAATCCCTAGTTTCCTTGCTTGTTTTCTCTATATCTCAAAATGCCTAGAGTAAAGAACACCGGCAACCCAAACCCTTTGAAAGGGACTAAATCCGCCACTGAGAAGGCTCGAAAGGATGACGCTAGCTCGTCCCGACCACCATCGGAGCCTACACGCAAAAATAGAGAAAGACCTGCCGAGGGAGACGAGAGTTCGGATTTTGAACTGAGGGCACAAATTCCCCGTCAACCATCAGAGGTCGAGATAGTCATCTCCCACACATTCTTCAACCGGAAAGTTATTATTGAGAAGTCGATGAATGTCAAGCACGTTAGAACCTATGGAGTAGTTGACATCTTGGTAGGTGCAGATTGGTTGCCCATTCTATATTGGGGTGGGTCTACTTTCCCGGGCATTTCATAGCTCATATACGTGTCCATAACCATGTGAGATGAGGAAGGTATGTATATCAATTTAAAGATTCATGGTGAGCCCCACCATTTGACTGTACCATTGGTGGAGAAGATCATGGGTTTAACCATGAACCCATCCACGATTTATCTGCCCGAGTTAGAGATCGTAGAACGGGATGTTGCGACCCATAGACTTTGTGGAGACCTAGTTCCACGAAGAGGTGGCAACACCCTTCTGGCTACTGCCATGTTGCTCCTTTATCGTATCCTGCACAACATCTTCCTTGCAATGTTTACCCTAGATCGAGGAACACCACCGACCTCTCCTCTCACATGGTTCAGACCTTGAACCAATTAGCCCTTGGGCATCATCCTTGTCTTCCTAGCCTGATCATGCAGCACATCATCCGGTTCATTAAGTACCCAAAGAAGAAGAGTTTGTTTCCCTTCACTTGCCTAATGACTGCCTTGGCAAGGAACTGGGGAGTACAGATGCCTCCACCAGGAAATAAGGAGAAGGTGTGCCCGTACTCTAACGTTAACATCACTGGAATGGGGATTAGGCCACCTCAGCCTTAGGAGACCATGCGAGGGAGACAGAGAGAGCTGAGAGAAAGCGCAGCAGGATGTGCCACCACCGCAGCCTGAGGGTCCAGCAGCACCCCAGCATAAGGCATCCACTTCTGCTCCACCAGCATGTTTTCTGGTCTCTTACTATGCCAGGAGGGAGAGCTCCATTGAGATAAGACTAGAGTCTCTGAAGAGGAGCGCGACGACCCTGCAAGAGGACCACCGAGGAGGCCAAGACAGAGGTTCAGGAGCTCAGGTCTGAGGTTCGAGAGGTCAAGTCCACGTAAGAGAGGGCTGTGGACAAGATCATGGGTTATCCGCACGGGATAGACAACTCCTGCCGTAGGACGGATGATGCTATTCCACCACCACCTCGTGCACCTACACCTGTGCTGAAGACGTAGACGACTGGCACAGTAGAGCAGGAGCAGGAGTAGGGGATTAAGATCCCGGAGTTGTTAGTCGTTCAAGGGGAGTAGCCCCGTTTGCTTCAATGTTCATTGAGTTGATGTAAAAACCTTGTTTTGTTTGACTTTGGGTATGTAGTGATAGCTGTGACTACCTAGTGCATGTTCGAAACTACTATGGATTGTAATGCTATATGTTCGAAACTTTGACATGCAATGTAGAACGTTTTGTGCATCTATGCAAGACTTGATTTGGCCTTCCAGCCTATGGCTTGGATGAATGCATATTGTTTGTTGATTGTTATTTTGTGAACTGGTATTTGGACTTCCATTGGTATTGAATCGAGTAGTAAAAAGGACATGAGATAGAGAGATCACCCTAGGACTGACCGCCATTGTTCCAATCAATGGAAGCTTGTACGACGTCAAGATATCCGATTGAGATTTGTTAGTAGAGTAACGGTTGCTGATCAAAGGATTCACACCGTACCGATTTTGGGGTCGAAATCCTTTTAAGGAGGGTAGGTTATGAGGACCAAAACCTATCAAACTTAGCTCATAATTGCTAGGATATTAATAATGAATAATATGTGACTTAGTTGGGTGAATTCAAGGTTTAATAAGGGTAATTAGGGTAACTAATGGAATATATGGAGCATTAGATCATTTATGAAACAATTATTGGAGAACTAGGGTCGATTTGTAATTAATAGAATCGTAGGGAAGAAGGTGAGAAGTTAAATTATTAGTTATTTGAGAGAAACATGAGATGTATGTGGAGAGGATGGAAGGAAATCCCCCATCAAATCTTTCCCAGCCATCCCCTTGTGTTTTTGGATTTGAAATAGAAGAGAATCAAATAAAAAAGAAAATAAACCCCAATCCTACCCTAACCTTCCCCTTTGTCTTGGGATTGAGATAGAAGAGAATAGAAAGAAAAACCTAACCCAAGCCCTAGCCATCCCAAGAAGAAGAAGAAGAAGAAGAACTGGAGAAGACAAAAGAACGATGAAGCAACTCGAATCCGGATCACAGCCCAAGGAGAAGTGTAAGGACCTAAATCCACTAAAAGATACCCACATTTAATTATTTGATTTTATGTAATTTATGGGTAATGTTTTGGATTTATTTGGCTTATAAAGTATAATGATTAATATTATGGAGTACTGTGCAATATAAATATGAAAGGTGGGGTATATTGATATTATGAGGACTTGGGGGCTGATTGAATTATAAAACTCAATCAGATGAGTTGGCGCGCGATCAGCGTGCATGCTGATCGTGGGGAGAGCACGTTAGGGTAAGGAGGTTAAGGGTGGAGAAGGTTGCCATTCTCACCCTAATCTTTCTTTTGAATTCAGATCTGAGGATTGAGAGAGATTCAGAAGAAGGAAAAAGAAGAAGAGAATACTTGGAAGAAATCTGAGGATTCGAGCATCCTTGATACAGCCGACTAATCGAAGGAGAAGAAATACCGAAGAGATCTTTTCCAAACCATAGAAGATTCACATGTAAGTTGATTGAACAGTATAGTGTTCTTATTGAGGTTTGAATCTCAAGTTTTCTGATTTACGATATGATGTGTTAATCCGATGATATGTGTTTAGATCCTTAGTAAAAGATGTTTTGAATGATGTGTTTGGTATATGAAGATGATTATGATGTTGTTGAGGTGATTGTGTGTTGTTTGGGGTCTTAATCCGAAACCCAAAAAACCCAGAATATGTGACTAGTTAGTAGGGTTAGTCCACCGATGACTCCACCAACAGAGACCCAAAAACATAGCAAAATGAGTGTTTGGTAGGCTTCGGTACACCAACTACTCCATCGAATACCTGAGAAATGACAGAGACCTTTCGGTAGGTTTTGATCCATCGACCACTCCACCGGCAGGGTCTAGAAATTAGTTCAAATGAGCACTTTGGTAGGCTTCGGTCCACCGAGCACTCCACTGACCACTCCACCGATGACCGAGTGATATGCATAGACTTGTGTGACCTTGTGGATTACCTAGGTGGATGATGTGGGGCTTAGGCCACTGATTGATATTGGATTCTGGGAACAAGATTTGACCATAAGGCATCTAGCCTACCTACGGGGATTCAATCTTGGTGTTCCGAGGGTATTGTGACCATCATCCCACCTTAGGTTTGATGTTGGTTAAATGTGGAAGTTCTGGTTCATTAGTTATGTTTGATTACTTATGTTGTGATAATATGTTGGGAAGCTTGTGATGGTTCGCAATCAGATTATCCGCGTGGATAGCTTCTGTTGTTGATCTTCATTAGTGTCCTAGTGTAATGCATTACATACTAGGCTGATATCAAATGATAAGTGAACTGAGAAGTGGAAATCTACGGAGAAATTATACGAAGCCTCCGGTTTGGATTTACTATACACCCGTAGCCCACTTAAATTAGGGTAGGATGCCAGCGACCATCCTATACATGTTCGTTAGTCCTCGAGTATGGTACACTAGCAAATTAGCCGTATAGTAGCCTTCGTACCATGGGTTAGCGCCTGGAACGAAGAGGAGACTTTCGGCATTTCCTAGGACCAGGTCCTGAATTGGTTATGTTAGGAAGCTTCATGTGAGGTCCACTTATCAAAAGGTATTATTTTTGGTTCATTCACTATGCATCATCATATTATTTGTATGTTTCATCTCATTGAATTCACAAAAGGACGTGTGATTGACTCACTCACTCATATAATCTCATCTCATACTAAAAGATTCATCGTTATTATGATGTTAATTGATGTACTAACTCCATAAGAGGACGGGTGACTGTTTCATGCTTCTTATTAAGCATCATAGGCTCACGCAACTTTTCATGTTGCAAGATGGGATGAATGACCAAATTAGCTGTGTTGTTGTTGTTGTTGACTTGGATGTCTTCTTTTTAGTTGTTGGGTTATACTCCCGAGGGAGATTTGATGCAATAACTTGATTGTGGTTTGATAAGCTTCTTTGAGATATGATATTCTTTTTACTCATGTGGATCCTGGCTCAGCTGAAGCCAAGGATCATGGATTTAATTTGGTTATGGTTCTTTTCTTTGATTATTGTTATAAGGCTTCTGCACTCTGATCATTGATTAATAATGGTAGCTATTACTTTTATTTCACTTGTGGTTTGGTAGCAACCCACGGTTTAGTTGTGGATTTCGAAGGTCTCACCTCGAGATCCGTGCTATCTCTCAGAGGGAATCCTGTCACGGGATCTGGGGTGTGACAAGAAGGTAAGTCTCATTTTCTGTATAGTCTGATTAAGATGTTGATAAGATTTGATTTCACATGATTGGTTTGCAAAATAATAATGAATCTAGTTTTGGATTTGAATGCATTGTGATTTGTTGTTTAATCGATTTAATTGATGATTTATATGTTATTGAATGTGTGGTATGCCTAATGGACTAATAGGATTGATATCATGACCATTAGGAATAACCCTAAAGTGAATCTGGGATCTATATCCCGGGATCAAGAAACCCGTGAAATAAGACACAGTGGGCACCGTCGGCACCCACCAGTACACCGGTGAGGATACCGACAGGGCCCTAAAACTAGAGTAAAATCCCCCACCGGTACCCACCGGTACACCGATGAGGGTACCGACGGAGGAGAAACCTGTACAATATCATTTTGAATTTGGATTTTGATTTGTTTTGTTGGGAATTGGTCCCACCTTGGTTTGACATCATGGTTAAAGTCAATGTAAGAGCAAGGACCTAGACCTAATTGTACTTAATCACTTTGAGTATCACCTTGTGTTAGTTGGATTGGGTACACCACAAGTTGAGAATTAGTCTCAATGATTCAAGGGTGGGAGGATGGCCTATCCTACCTGTGAGAACCACCCTTGAGCCTCATGGTATGTCCCACACTATTGATCAGACTATTGAGTTGACCTTACCTACATTGCACTTATATGTGTATTGTAATTGGAAATTAGTAGTCAAGGAGTGATGTGGGTTTGTATTGTTTGCATTAGTATTTGGTTTACAGTCTCAAGGTTGATCCTAGTCATCAACTTGATGTTCCATGATAATTTGTAACCATCACTCACCATTGGACTTGATCATAATTGTTATTGGCATAATCTGAACTTGATAACTAGAATTGTAAATTGATTGTATAGTATTGAACACCTAGAAACTTATGATGGTATCTAATCGAATTATCTACGTTGTATGGGCGCATGGATAGTTTTCGTTGATGATTGTCATTTGGTTCCCAGTTAATAATGCATCTCATGCTAGGCTTATTTAATTATTAAGTGTGCCTGGGAGGTCGTGAATATGGTGGGTGGAATTGCTTGAGTGTTATACACTCTAAAACTAGAATTTGGTTGGAATTCCTAAATAGAATTATGGCGTCCCTCGACATGGGTTAGCACTTGAAATGAGGAGGGGTCATTTGGCTGTTCCTAGTGGCCTATGCCCAAAATTTGTTATTGTATTGAATTGGAAGAAATGAGGGGCACTTAACCGATTACATGATATCATACTTGCATTCTTGTTTGAGCATCTCCTTTTAGAGCATCTGCATGTTATCATATCATATTGAGTATCATTTATCATCCGGAAACTCATCATTGTTAGAATATGATTTATCTCGTATTATTGAATTCGAATTGTTTTGAGTATCATTGTTTACAATATCTTATGAGGATGGACAACAGATATGATCTTACTGGGCATTCCAAGCTCACACGGCTTATCATGTTACAGGTTGAGATGAAGTGGGAAGCAATAGTGACTGGATGCTGATTCGCTTCAAGACAACAATTCATTCCTAGTTGGTGACGTGGAGTATATAGGTAGTATATTGCATTGCAGTATTTGATTGTAATCGTTGTATTTCAATATTTGTACTTGTGACTATTTGTATTTGTGAATCTTCTAAAGTCACAAGAGATTATGTAAGTTTTATTTTGGTTGACTTCCGCACTTTGAATATTTAATGGAGGTGATACATGTTACTTTTATTTTCTTATGGTTTGATATGGCAATCCGCATTTCATAAATTTTACCCGAAGGTTGTGCCATGAGATCATTGCCTCCCGCATAGGGATTCGTGCTACCGGTTTTGCGGCGTGATAGGTAAAATTTCAAGAAATGTGACTTTGAAGTGTGCTCACGAAACTCCAAACACCTTTGCTCACTGTTCCTCTTAGTTCTTCTCTTAAAGACGGGTACGGTCGATCATCGACTTAGTGTCACACCCCAAATCTGATATATGGGATCTCGAGGATTCTGAGGAACCGACCTTCGGACCCACCGCGTGGATACGGATAAACAACCATAACATGTCAACCCTTACCTAGTTGAATCAGAGTCTCAATGAATAATTACCAACAGAAGTCTCTTAAATTTAAAACCATTGCTTAACCACCACTAAGTTGAGCATCAACCCACAATCAAAGTAATAAAATCTATAAGATCTCTATTACAACGTTCGCCCTCCATAGGGCCAAACCAAAGTATACGAAAATAAAATAAAGTAATGTCAATGTAGTCTCAAAGGTAACAATGTCTCTAACACCATCTCCAAGGCCAGCCAAGACTCAGACCATCCGATCACCTGTAGAGATAAGGATCAGCCGAAGCCTAGTAG
>JAUPMG010019892.1:0-15206 GCA_031762675.1 Pachysandra terminalis | reverse complement strand
ATTATTATTATTATTATTATTATTATTATTATTATTATTATTATTATTATTATTATTATTATTATTATTATTAATTTAATTTAATTTAATTTTTCTGATTTGCTATGGGTTTGTGATCTAAAAGAGGAGACAAAAGAAAATGACTTATGATGAGATTATACAAAGTTGAGACATGTGTGGAACCTAGGGTTGGCAATAATAAAACAACTAAGCTCAAAAACTCTCACTCTGATTCTTCTTCTTCTTTCAAATTGTTGCTTACTTGGGCTTATTGATAATATCCAAATTGAGACCCTATTATCCCATGGTTAAACCATGATTCTGAACCTAACAAGCCCAATTAAAAAAAAAGCAGCACTCATCTAAGTATCATATATATGTATGTGTGTGTGTGTATGTGTGATTGTTATTAATTACCATGATTTTCTTTAGTAGTTCCCAGCATTTTTAAGTAATTCTTATTTGATTATTGTGTATGATCCATCACATAATTAATATTCTGAAATGAAGTAGTCCTATACCATCATTTTTATGTTTAAATGACTTCTGTTTATCTACAACATGTAAAGATTAAAGAGGGCCTAAATCATTATATTGCCATTAATTTGGAGTTGTTATATATATGGATAAGGGTATGCAAGAAAAATTAAATTCATCCAAATTCAAACCAGTGTTTGAACATCATCATCAGCTTTACATTATTTTCTAGCCAAAAAAAAAAAAAGGTAAGGAAAAGAAAACAAATAAAAATCAGTGGCTGATTATTGAACTCTCACTCTCATTCTTTCTTGTTAACTCAATCTTAAGATCAATTCACAGCACTGCATTTCAGTCTCACTTCTCCATCTTCAATCACCCCTACATTTCCAAGTTTAACCATTGAAGCCGCGAACTCTCTAAAGAACAAACTTTCATCTCTCCCAAATGACTCAACGATCCACCTCGTTCTGTAATCACTAAACAAGGCCTGATCAGATGCGAATACGCCTTTTCCTGCCATAATTCCAATGAAGTAGCCATTGTCAAAAGCAGCCTAGGTCGAGTCCAAGAACTCTCCTGCACTGTGATGATCCTTGTTGGGTTTCGGGCATTTCTTTCTTAGCATCTCGGCAAAATCTTCGGCCATACTTGGATCGGCATCATTCGTAGAACTGAAGTTACGAAGACGAGCCTCAAAGGAAGAACAGTGAGAGAATCCCAAGGTATGACCACCAGATAGAGACACCAAGACCTTAACTCCTAGTCCCCTCTTTGCAAAGCTTTGAATGAGTCGTATTGCATTGAAGGATGGAGCTGGTAAGTTAACTGTTTCCGCCGCCTTCGAAACCCTTCCATCCTTTCTTCCTTTTAGCACGTAGTATGGATCACCAGACTTTGATGAAACAAAAATACCAACAGTGATTAGTAAGAAAATGTAAGAAATCTACGAGTATATGTGAAAGAGATTAGTTACCATGGCTACTGAATCTCTAGCCGCAATCGTGATTATATCAGCACACGACACCGTACGAGGACATGCCTGTTCAAGCTTAGCTTTTGCGTCGTCGATTACATAGAAGGATTGAAGCGAGATGTTGGGAGGACTGTCTTTCTCCGCCTGGTTTCCCGGAGTCGAGTCCAACAATACTGAGGCATCACATCCCTGTAGAGGATATATCTTAACAAAAGAATCATCAATGAAACAATTGAAGGGGATATAGTTGAGAAGGCATATATACCCTTAAGAAGCAGTCATGGAAGAACATTCGAAGAATACGAGAGGGGACTTTGTTGTCGTGCATCGATGCATTACGTACTGTTTCTAGGATGATTTTATCTACTTGTGGACATGTCTGGTCATAATAGTGAGCATCAAGAATTGCCATTGACAATGGAATCACAAGTAAGCAGAGAAGGAAAAGTACAGATAGAAGAGTAATCTTTCTTGCTGGTGCCATTTAGTCTTGGGACGAAGGTCAGGATAGTAGAAGAAACAATGAGGAACAATGGGTTTTGCCTGGAATTTGTGCTGCATGTGTATATAAACACACACACACACACTATATATATATATATATAAACACGGTATAGGTTACATATTTTTTCAAGTCACTCTAAAGTAAGGAGCCGAAAGTAGAAATTTGAGACTTGTTTTGGTGTGCTTTTAGACCAAGTATAGCCACCTAAGCTCTTATCTTTAAGAATCAACTTGTGATGTTACTGTTCAATGGCTCCTCCATATGATCTTGCAGAGAACTAAAGTGTTTCTATAGCTACTAAATGGAGTAATCCAAACAACATCTGGGTAGTTAGAAGTCCAAAAAAATTAATAAAAAAAGTGGAAGAGGGTGATTTTTGTTTTTGGGTGATTGTTGGTTCCTTCATGTCTACCAGTTTGGTTTGGTCATGGTACAGTTGGTGAAAGATGGGGGAGTACATATATGTACTGCAATATTTGTCAAAGAAATATATATATATTGCAGTACGTATATGTACTGCAATATTTGTCAAAGAACCCTAGTATATATATATATATAAGAGCTTGGATTTGATAATACCTCTAAATCATGCAAAGTTAATCATGAAGTCCCTTGCTAAATTCTTAGTTGTTTTTGCAAAACATGATTTGGTCTCAGATTGTCTATTTTTGATAGGGATGTAACACGTGGCAGATTATTTGGTAAGAAAACCCATGTGTACATTTATACTTGAGTCAATCTCAACTCTTAAATCTAAATCCATGTGTACATTTATACTTGAGTCAACCTTGTTACGGATAAGAGCCATGAGATATTGGACTCTGTCCCAAATTCAAATGTAAACATAAGAGGTGTAAGATTAGCACACAAGGCAGTCCAACATGTAGAAGAAACAAAAAATGATTCTGGCTGAGATAACAACATCTCACGAGTAATAGTCAAACTAACTATCAACTTAAAATTCTCAACTGTTAATAAAACGGTTCATGTTAATAGGTGCTTTTCATAGCATCAATCTATAATTTAAAATCTTAAATTATGCTACATGTCACAGCACTTTAATAGGTCGATTTGGGTTCATCCACCGATTCGATCGGGTTGACCCAACCCGTTGTCTTTACCGGGTTAGTATCCGAGCCGGGTTTTAAAACATTAAAACTTCAACCCTAATCCACACAATTTTCAGACGGGTACTGATGATGAGCCAATTTGGAAATTAATTTAATTCAATCATCCTTGACACGTGGCAAGGTCAATAGTGTAATTATACATGCAAAGATTGTATAAATTAGAATTTCGAATATTGTTTGAAAGTATATTTCGAGAAAAGCCCATTCAGGGAGAATCATCTCGAAACTAACAGTATATTTCGAAGTCCTACTTAAGATAGGCCTCGAATCATATTCTCGAAAGATATCTTTCAAAACATGAAAGCATATTTAGGTTATCCACCTCGAGAGGGTCAAATCGTCATCAGTATTTCGAAGTTATATCTCGAAATAATCATCATTTTGTATTTCGAGAAAACATCTTGAAATAACCAAGTTATCATATCAAAATCATTGATATTCTAAAACACCTTTCGGTACAATCATATTAATGACCAGAAAGTCATTCATTTAAAACATATGGGGAAATAAATCTTAGACTTTCAGGAATGGAGGGCCAGAGAGATAAGTCTTGTCAAGATCCTTGAAGATCTTGAAGCATTAAAAGACTTGAATCAATACAGAACAATAACGTACCATCACTTTTATAACGTTATATTCATTAATTTAACCTAACGTTGTGAAAGCATTTATTGAAACGTTACATATTGAATTAGACGTTTTGGATATTGAATATTCAAATCAAAACGCCTGTTCAGCCAAACGTTTTCAACCTGTTTATGAAACGTTGCAAACGGTTAGAGAATGAATCTGAGGCTGTAAAAGGAGGTTGAGACATCAGAAAGAGGGATCGGATCTCTGAGCATTTGACATTATTTGAGAATTTGCAAAGCATTTGTCTTAGAAATCCTTTTTCTGAAAGTTGTTAAGTTCTGTGTTGTCTTTCTGAATATTCCTGACTGATCTTACCATTTTCCCTCTTTGTATCCTTGGAAACCTTTCATTGGAACGGTCTTTTCTGATTTAGGCCAGTGAAAGCAAGTGTTCGAATCCTTTGATTGCTCAAACCTCTATAGTAAATTGACATTTTTGGTCATTTACCGATTTGTGCATCACCATTTTTGGCAACTTCACTGCGGAACTTGATTTGTTTCTTATCTTTTTAGCATCCAAGATCAGTTTCGAATTATTGAAATGGCCCCAGAACTTCCTATTAACGCTACTGGAGCACAAGATCTTCTTGCTATAGATCCTGTAAATGATGTTCCTGCTGTTGACCTGCAATTATTCCACCACATTTGTGCCTTCATCTTCGAATGCACCACCACCCAATGATAATGCCTTAGTCATTTCCTTGTTGGAAAGCATGGCTATGATGCATCAACAACTGATGGATGTCTAGGAAAGACAAGCTACAACTGCAGGACAAGCAGCTTCTTAAGCAGGCAACGCACCATCTTTTCCTTTACCTACATTGCCACCAGTTGTTATCCCCAATATTTCGAGAGAAGAGCCCGTTAGGGTTGCTTCTGAGAATCTTTTTGGTATTTTGCCTTCACAGGTAATTTTACCACCGGCAATTGCTCCACCAGCCATTCCATCAGCATCACAATTACCATCTTCTACTCCTCATTTTGCTACCCTTGAGGAGGTAGAATCACTTATGAAGAAGTCACGGACTTGAGATCCAGAATGGGACAGCAGTGATTACTGCCCACCATATCCTATTTCCTTTTTGAGCAAACCCTACCCTAAGGACTATGTGAGTCATAAATTCCCCAAGTTTACTAGTCAGAAGGGGAATGTGAAGGAGCATGCGAAAAGTGCTTCTTTGCTATCACCTAACTGTCCATTTTCAAGATCAATTTGACTAGAATGTCCTAGGTCATCTGAGGCAGATACCGTCATTGCTTAGCGTATATGATGCTCTCATGTTATCGAAAGAGATCAAAAACGCGCTTGTGTAGGCCCTCCTCGATCCCAAGACCTACGATGCTCATGCGGCCGGGTTCCTAATCACGAAGTCAGCGTATGCAGAGCAAATTGCCCAAATCTCATTCGCGTGACCTAATGTTTTTTATGAAAAAACAAAACAGGCCGTTGTACGTGACAGGCGATATTAATCAAACATATATTAACCGTTTCATTGAGGCTTTGGGAGCTCATGCTTCAAACAACGATCTCTGACTGAGGGAATTCTCGAAATCCCTTACTGACAAGGCTTATACGTGGTATAATAACCTTGAGCATGGTTCTGTGAACAATTGGGAGGATATGGCTGCTCTCTTCCATAAGAAGTTCTACATCACCGAACAAGTATACACTATGATCGACTTAAGCAGAGAACATCAAGGCCAGTCTGAAGGCCTTGTTGAATATGTGAAGCGATTTTGGGATTTGGTGATGTTTTGCACAGAAACCATAGCCGAAGATCAGTTGGTCGAATACTGTATTATTGGGATTTTGCCCGAATATAGAATTCACTTGGAGAATTTGGGAATAACAAGCTTTCAAGGCTGTATGATGCTGCTTGAAAACTCAATGTTTCGATGCCTAGCATTTTGAGGAAGAATGAGAGGAAGAGAAATGAGGCTGTCTTAGTTGAGGATAGTCCTTCGAAGAAGCTGAAGAATGATGAGAAGGGTCGAAATTCTCGAGATCCTCCACCTCAGCCAGATTGTACGCCAGCACAATTCAACATCCTGTTCGACAACTGGGTGAAGGATGATCACGTACAACTTCCTGTTTCGAGGAAAGAACCATCAGCAAAAGACCAGAGCAATCCGAAATTTTGCAAATATCATCAGTACGTAGCTCACAATACTTATGATTGTTACTCTATGAGGAGGTTATACAATCTTCGAGTGAAACTCGGGGAAATTGAATTGCAGCCAGAAACAGTTCACACTGACCCTTTGCCTAATCACAAGGGTAAAAGACCAGCTGTGAACGTCATTGATTTAGGAGTAACTCAAGATGTTGACTATCCTCCGAGGATAGACTTGTTGAAATATCAAAGGCTTGAGGAGAGCATGAAAAAATAGGCTTTTCAAAGTCTGATCAGATAGCCATTCGAGCGTATGCTCAGAGGCTGTCCTTGCGAGAAGCAGAGGAATGTGCTAATGTTGTCTCAGAAGAAGGTCTGATAACTTTCAGACCGGAGGACATGATGGTTTCATACGAAAACTATGGAAGAGCCTTATATTTGAATTATGTACTACAAGGAGTGGATATTCGAAGATCTCTGATGGATGCTGGATCTTCCTTGAATAATATTCCAATAGGCATCTTGAAGGTTATTGGAGTATCATCCGAAAGGGTGGTCCCTCAGGCGATGAAGATTTTCGGCTTTGATGCTCGAAGCCAGTATGCTCTGGGTCATGTGACCCTCGAACTACAGGTTGGACCGCAGATATCTAACTCTGTTTCATGTGTTGGACAGTGAGCCGACATATCATATTCTGTTGGGACGACCTTGGATCCACAAGTGTAAGCTTGTTCCTTCAACATATCATCAGTGTTGCAAGGGATCTCGAAATGGGAAGATGGTTCGACTTGTTGCTGATCCTTGCCCTTTCGACCAGCTCGAAGTTCATCTTGCAGTTGCTGCTGAGTATGATGAACTTGCACCAGCTGGAGAATGTCAAGTCTCTCTTCCTCGTGGTATATCTCTACCAGCATGGCCAGCACTTCAGGCCAATCCTGATATGCCTATATCTGAGTCCGGACCTTCGAAAGGAAGGTTAAAGAAGAAAAGAAAAGAGAAAAAAAGAAAGAAAAAAGAAGAAGAGGTCTGCTGTGTTTGAACCTAGTGTTGAACAACCTGCTTCGAAAGCCCGTTGTACTTGGGTTGTCACCCCTAAACGACGAATCATATATCGTCTTTGGTCTGAGCAAGAAGACTCTTTTTCAAAGGTTGTCTCGAAAGAGAATGATCAAGAACCTAAAGCTGATGATGTTGAGATTCCAAGTGATGAGAATAGTGATGATATCTCATCAATAGCTGAAATATTTGAAGTTTAACATGATCTGCAAGAAGCGCCAGAACAGCTTGAAGATAACGTAAAGAAATCTGTTCTCGAAACTCTGGAGGAAGTCAACTTATCAGAACCAGGGGAGGAGAGAAAGACAACTTTTAGTAATGCTGGCCTATCTCTCGAAGAAAAGGCTAATCTTATAATATTATTGAAAGCTAATAAAGATGTCTTTGCTTGGTGCTACGATGATATGTGTGGATTGGATCCTCATTTAGTCACACATAGATTGCATTTTTCCTCAGACATCAAGCCTGTTAAGTAGTCCTTTCAAACCTTCAAGCCTGAGATCGAGTTGCAAATCAGGGCGGAGATAGAAAGCTTTTGAAGGCTAGTTTTATTAAACCAATACAACATCCTACCTGGTTGGCTAATGTTGTTCTTGTAAAGAAGAAGAACGGACAAATCAGATGCTGCGTTGAATTTCGAGATCTGAACGAAGTAAGTCCGAAAGATGAATTTCCATTGCAGAACATGGATCTTCTTATTGATGCTACATCAGGACATAAAATGTTTTTATTCATGGATGGTTATAATGGTTATAACCAGATTAAGATGCATCAAATGAACGCTCAACACACAACATTTCGATCTCATTTGGGTAACTTTCACTACACAATTATGCCTTTCGGATTGAAAAATGGTGGAGCAACCTATCAGCGAGCAATGACACTATCTTTCATGATATGATGCATAAAAAAGTGGAAGATTATGCAGATGACATTGTGGTGAAATCAAAAGAGCGTTCTCAACATCTCGAAGTATTACAAAGGGTATTCGAGCGTTACAGAGAATACAAGTATAGAATGAACCCTGCTAAGTGAGTTTTCGGGGTTACTGCTGAAAAATTCTTTGGTTTGGTAGTTCATAGACAAGAAATTGACTTGGATCTAACAAAGTCAACAGCAATACTCGAGATGACTCATTCTACCAATCAGAAGCAGTTGAAGTCATTCTTGGAAAGAGTTCTATATATTCGAAGGTTCATTCCAGGTCTTTCGGCTTAGATCTCCTTTCTTAGTGCTTCTTCGAAAAAGGGCAGAATTCATATGGACTTTGGAATGTCAGCAAGCCTTTGAAGATATTAAGAATCTACTGAAACATCCTCACACATTGGTAGCACCAATTCTAGGGAAACCACTTCAAATGTATTTTGCTACTTCAGAAGATGCTATTGGAGAATTATTAGCTCAAGAAGATGATCAGGGAATTGAGAAGCCAGTATGTTACATCAGTAGACTTTTGCAATGAGCAGAAGTGAAGTATTCTCAGTTGGACAAATTCTGTCGTGCTTTATATCATGTAACTTGAAAGTTGAGACATTATCTTTTGGCATGTCCAACTATTTTGGTTACTTGCTCGAATCTTATAAAGCATTTGTTGCCACAACCTGTTTTGCTTGGAAGATATACAAAGTGGTTGTTGCAACTATCAGAATTCAACGTTGTGTACGAAACCCCCAAAGGCATCAAAGGGCAGGAAATACCTGATCTGGTTGCTGCTTTCTCGAAAGTACAAGATGAAGAATTACCTGAATTTGAAGTTGCCTCTGTAGAAAATCAAGAATGGCAGATGAAATTTGATGGATCTTCAAACTCGACCGGATGAGGAGCTGGAACTATTCGAACGGAGGAGGAGCTGGAACTGAATTCACTTCAAATGATGGACAACATCTATATTACTCTTTCAGGCTGGATTTCATATGTTCTAATAATAGAGCAGAATATGAAGCTCTACTTATTGGGCTGATTATGGCCAAACAGATAAGAAATCAGAAGTTGAGAGTCTTTGGAGACTTGAAAGTCATCATCTCTCAGATCAATGAAGATTTTGTTGTTAAGGAGCAGGAGTTGGTTCCATACAGAACAACAATCAGAACATTGATGAGTAAATTTGAAGAATGCATTTTGATGCATATTTCGAGAGCAAAAAATCATCAAACAGATACTTTGTCTAATTTGGGAAGTAGATTGAGTTTGAAGGAAGATTTTCAACAAATTGAAGTAATTCGAAAGGTTCTACCAACAACAATAGACCCTGAAATCAAGCAAGAAGATAATGCATCAAATGATTTGAGGCATGTTATTTTACACCAACTCAAACATTCAACTACGATTTTCACAAATTAGCAAGTTTTGTTGAAGTTTGTCACATCTTATATTACAAGGCTTCGAACGGGGTATTACTTCGATGCGTTGGAAATAAATAAGCACAGCAAATACTTGAGGAAATTCATGAGAAGACTTGTGGAATTTCATATTCCATTCTCTTGTACAGAAGACTGCAAATATTTGGAGTTTGCTGACCTACTATGTCCTTAGACTCTTCGAAGTTACAGAAAATTTGTATTGGTTGTCAAAGTATTCCTGATATCATGGAGGTATGCTCTATCTTTGCAGAGGAGGAAGATTGGAGAAGACCTTTCATTCAATTTTTGAGGGATGGTTTTCTGCCTAACAATACATATGAAGCTCATCGTATTCGAAGGAGAGCTATCCCTTTTCGCTTTCAAGAAGGGTATTTATTTCTGATAAATACGGACGATAAGTTACTCAGGTGTCTTGATCCACAGGAAGCAGCAATTATACTTCGAGATGTACATTCAAGAGCATTTAGAGCCCATCAAGGAAAAAGAAAGTTATATGAGCAAATTCGAGATTTGGGATATTATTGGCCTTCTATTAAGGATGCTACTTTCGAATATGCCAAAAAATGCTCAAGATGTCAAATACAAGGAAATATTCCAAGGCAACATCCTCGAAGTATGCAATCCATTATTACTCCATATCCTTTCCACACTTGGGGGCTAGATTTGATTGGTCCAATCAACCCCCATAGCAGAAGAGGACATACATGGATCTTGGTGGCTACTGAATATTTCACCAAGTGGGTCGAAGCTATTGCTTTGAAGAAAGCAACAGGCGTTGTTGTATCTCAGTTTATCAAAGAATATATTATTGCTCGAGGAGGAGTACCTCGAAGGATCATTACTGATAATGTTTCTTCATTCATAAATCGTCAAGTTCAGGAAATGCTTGCAAGGTATAATATCATTTACAACAAATCAACTCGATATTACCCTCAAGGTAATGCTTAAGTAGAAGCTACGAACAAGACATTAATCAGGTTGTTGAGCAAGCTAACTTATGATCATCCTACTCAATGGTATTAACATTTGTTAGATGTTCTATAGACATATAGAGTATCTAAGCATCGAGCTACTAAGGAAACTCATTTTTCTTTAGTATCTGGAATAAAAACAACTCTGCCTGTTGAATTGCAAATTTCTTCAACCAGAATACTACGAGCTGCTGAGATGGATTGTGATACTCATGACTTGGTGACAATTAGAATGCAGTAGATAAATGACTTGAGTGAGAGAAGACAACAAGCATTAGCAAACAATTAGCAGTACCATCAAGTCATTTCAAAATCTTAACAAAAGAAGGTATCTCCTCGAGACTTCCAAGTAGGAGAATTAGTATTTTGAGCCTCATTCTATGAGAGAAGCAATACTCTTAAACCAAAATTTGCAAAAAGGTAGTATGGACCTTTTGAAATAATAGAAGCTTATCTTTCAGGGTATTACAAGATTGTTTTACTTGAAGAAGATGCAAAAGAAGAATTAGTCAATAGAAAATGGCTAAGGCATTATTATTTTTAAAAGGAAATTGTAAAGAGAAAATCGTGTACGAAAGGAAATTTTCATTGATAATTAATCTTGAGAATACATTTCCTTTGAAAAAATATGTGATGTTACAATTATGCAAGAAACTTCAGAAATCTTCTTCGAATTATTTTCCACCTCTGTCTTGAGCAATTGAACATATTGTGCAAGGCCTTCAACTTCTTTTTCTTTATCTTCAAAAGATTTCTTAATGATAGCTAATGCTTTTCTTTTATCTTCTAATTCTTGAGAGCTAGCAGAAAGCTTTTCGAGAGTTTGATTCTTCTGAATTTAGAGTTGAGCCTTCTCTTGAAAACAAGAAAGAGTCTTTTATAAATTGTTGAAATGAATTTTTAACCATTCGACATTCAAACCCAAACCTTCAATACTCGAAAGAAGAGTCTTTCAATTCTCAAAATCTTCTGAAGATAGAGAACCAAAAGTTTTGTTAGACATTTTTTTCGAGAAGTGCACATAACTCTTGATATCCTGCACTTCTATATGAAGAAAAAACTCTAACCTTATCAGAAATATCTCCAAATGCATCAAAAATGGCATCCATCCATTCAGCCATATGGGAAAAAATCCTGTATGTTCCTTCATATAAAATAAGCTGAGTCGATGCAAATTCATACCTCTTTCTCTTTCGAAGATTGACTCTTGGAAAACTCGAACAAGAAGAAGCTTCAATGTCTGACTTACTGGAAGTAGCAACCATAGTTGAAGTAGAAGCCTGAGCAACAACAGACGATGGAAGGAGTGCGGCAATCTCGTTGGCAAAAGAGACTGTGACTTTTGGATCAATGATAGTCAAAGTATTTACCTTCAAATCTTCAACAAGACCTTCAGTGTCTGGTATGTCAATAGTTGAATCAACAGTCCTTGAAGTATCTAGTATAAGACTTTGAGTGAGCGGCAATTGATCAACATCAACCACAGTAATAGGAGTGATGATAGGTGGTATTTCAGTAATAGATGAAGAAGATGGGGCTATTGGAAGAGGCTTTGAAATCAGAGATTCCTATTTTTCATGAGTTTGAACTTCAACAGGAATATGTTCCTCTTCAGAAACATGCTCATGCATTTGAACATCATCAGGAATATTTTTCTCTCCATCCTTATTTTCTGCTTCCTCTATTTCCTTTACCACCATTTCTTCCTCTTCAATTTCCTCTTCTACTTCTTCTCCTGATTCTTCTTCTCCAGATTTAGAATCTTCTTCTTCATCAATTTCTTTAGAATCCGATATTTTGATGGAACATTTCAAAGTTTCCATTTTATCTTGAACTGGATTTACATCCTCTTGAATTGGCACATCCATACTATCTTGTATTTGTTGCTGAGCTGACTCTTGCTCTACAATGGATGTCGATTTCTGCCTAGTTCGAGCTTGCTTAGCTCTCTCTCCTTTTCAATAGTATGTATGGAATATTCATTCAACAAAGAATCGTAGGGCATATGTTTTGTCTGAGGAAGACCAAGATTGGTTAATCCCCTTTCGGCCCGCAGCTTGGTTACCATCATTTCGAGCTCAAATTTTCTTTGCTCAAGATAGGAAGGAGTATGTCTGTCAACAATCTCCTGGGGAACATCTTGATGAGTCCTGGTCAGTTCCTACAGATATTTAAATCTCAGAATTTCATTTCCAAATATTTTATGAAGAAGAGAAGAAAAGAAGAAAATTTGAAAGAATAGTTACCAGAGTTAAGGCATTCCTTGTCGAAGAATGCTTTATCACTTCATCAGTCGAGAGAAGCTTGGTCCTTACACCCACAAGTTCTTCTCTTTTCTTATCTTTCTCAGGTTTGACTGAAAATTCGAAATACATGAATATATATGTTTGCAATGCATAAAACTCAGCAAGTTTTGAGGATTACCTGGAGAGGATGATTTGGCAGATGAAGTTTCTTTGTCCTTAGGCAATATGGTAGTAGGGGAGCAGGAGGATTTTTCTTCTCAGAAGCAGCCTGATTAGTGTCATCATTCATAAGTTGACAGAATCAAAAGAAATTAGGAATGAAACTCTAAAATTGCATACTTACAGATTGTGGCTTCTTTCCAGTAACTTTGTCAAATTCGAAAGAGACTTTATCTTTGAAAGCAGGATCACCAAAAATTTTCAAGGGAGGCACAACTGGAGATAAGCCCTTACTCCCAGAAGTCTTTTCAGCAGAAGACTTTCTCTTAGAAGAGCGAGTTGGCTTCTCAATTTCTTCTCCATCCCGAGAGACATTCTCATGAGAACTTGAAACTATTTCTCGAATGGAGGAATCAGGGTAAAAAATATAAGGAGAAGGGATGGAGATACCTTTTAAAGGAGCACTTGTCGTATTCTTCTTTGAAAAAGACTCAAGTCGTATATCTCGTGCAAGTATGACTTGCTCCGAAGGTTCAGTTTGGGAATGTATCAAAATCAACCAACAGACGTTGCCAAAATGATGCCCATGGCTTAGATGATCCGGCTATTCTCGAAAGAGCTGCAATGATGGTATTTTCAAAAACCCACACACAGTCCAAAGCCTCCGAGATAACAAATTGTCTGCCAACATCTCTAGGGGAAGGAACTGTGATAGGAATTATTTGAGGCAATGTCTGATCCATCCCAAACTGCCTCAACACTCTGTGAGGATTGTAATGAAGGGCACTTGCAAAGTTACCCACAACCATACCAAAGACATAACCATAATGAATGGTCACTACATATACTTTGAAGTATTTTGATTGAAGCTTGAAATCCAAAACCGGAATGAAGGTATCTTTGCCATCAGAATGAACAGAAAAGTCAGTAAAACCAATCTTTCGAAGATATGACCTGTATTGAAATCCATTCTCCTTATCCAAAACATCTATCAAATTAATATTTTTGTTGGGAGTACGATCAGCCAAAAAACAGAACGGGCATTGGAAGCAGTGGCACCTAGAATCCTTGAATTTAGAAAAATCTCAACAGGAGGGTATTTCGGATAACGTTCCCAAAGAAAAACTTGAAAGAAAGTTGTATCAACAACTGTTTCAATCACTCGAGCACCCCATAAACGAGCCTGATCTTCAACATACAAATCGAGACTTTCATAGAGGTTACCTAAGAAAAAGGGAGCTAAAGGAACCTCGAAACCCTGAGCTAATTTAATAGCCAATGGAAATATTTTCCTATGAATTTTATCAGAAGAGAAGCTGGGAAGGATGAAATGGGAAAGCCAAAGGGAAAGAAAAGCTTCGAAGTAAACAGGGCTAGTCCAACCTACATCATACACTATGGTAAGGATGCTCGACTTACCCTTGACAAGATCTTTGACCAACTCTTCCCTCCAAAAATAATGAATCCATCCTGCTATATTCTTTCGAGAACTTTTACCTCCAGAGGAAGAGGACGAACTAGCCTTCTTCAAAACTGCTTTTGTTGTTACAAGGTCTAAACCTTCAATCAAAGCTCTTTCAGTCTCGAGCTCCTTGGGAGATAAAGAAAGATCACCAGGATGAACATCTCCAACAACAGACAAACTGTATAAAGCCCTCACATCTTCAAGAGTTGGAGTAATCTCTCCAAAAGTTGTTACAAAAATGTGGGTCTATGGATTCTTGCGGCGCAAGAAAGCTTTCAAACCTTCATTATCACGGCAAATCTGTGACATTGAAGCTCGAACGGCATTATAAATTCTAGCCTTCTTCAACTTGGTGGTATAGATAGGATTTGAAATAATACTTCTGCATCAAGAACCCCAAGCAACAGGCATACCCAAATGGGACTTGAAGCAAACAGCTGAAAGGGGTAAATCATTCTTGGCAACCCTGAAGCAAGGAATCAATTTGAAATGACCAAGATTCTCCTTGGATGCTTTGTTATCTAGATAAGGAGATAACAAATCCGAATCCATTTTCGGAGAGGGAATCCAAGCATTAGAACAATGCCAGAAAAGTTCATTGCCAATCTCCATACAATCCTCTGAGGGCTCATCGAATGGCTGAACAGCAACAACTTTCTGTTTCCACGCAGGTTTTCTCTTGGGAGACATTGTGAAAACAGGAGGAATAAGAGGTTTAAAGACTTCGAAAATCAAGAATTTACAGAAGCAGAGAAAGGAAGAGAGAAGAGTCTAGTCTAATCAAAGTAAGTTGATCTTTATGGATTTTTTCCCTTTTATATACACTTTTGAATTTGAAATGATTAGATTTGCGGGAACCCCAAACACTACTTTCACGGGTTTTCAAGCATTGTATACGCTAAGCAATACGCGAATGACATGTCAACATGACATTTAATACATTAAGGGCTAACACGAAAGGTCGCAATGACGGTTCACTATAGCGCCCATAATGCATTTAATACATGTCTAATTAGCACATGAGAATACAGAAAGCTAATGATGTATTTGATTTCAAAAATCAAATTGCATCAATTAGAATATGCCACTTGGCATTATGTAACAAATTACGTATT
>JAUPMG010019881.1:0-15207 GCA_031762675.1 Pachysandra terminalis | reverse complement strand
TGTGTTTCTTTTCATACTTGTACTGTTTTTACATGTTTTCTTTTTCATATTTATATATTATCCTGATGGTTATTCATCAAAAAAAAAAATGATGAATTGTATACAATTTGTTGATGATGATCTGCAAAGGAAAAGGGCAGGATTGAATTTTAAAAATGGAGCTATTATTATTATTATTATTTTGACTCGTTTTTAGATCACTATGAAAACCTCAGTTTTCTTTTAGTTTAATAGCAGCTGAAGTACAAGAATTTAACTTAGAGGCAACCACAGAATGCAATAGTAAATCAAGCATTCGTGCTATATAAAAAATATAAAAGAAAAACCTCTTTGGTAGGTGCTGCACTGTCACAGCCCAAGAAAACTAGAGGAATCAATCTAGACTGTGAAAATGTTGGGAGGTCTTTTGATGCAACTATTCAAACAGCCATTCTTGATTTGGTATTTACTATGGGTCTCTTTTGAATCTTATTAAGAGAAGCTCTATTTCCAAGAATTTAACTTAGGCAACCACAGAATGTAATAGTAAATCAAGCACTCATGCTATATAAAAAATAAAAAATATAAAATAAAAACCTCTTTGGTAGGTGCTGCACTGTCACAACCCAAGAAAACTAGAGAAATCAATCTAGACTGAGAATATGTTGGGAGGTCTTTGATGCAACTATTCAAACAGCCATTCTTGATTTGGTATTTACTATGGGTCTCTTTTGAATCTTATTAAGAGAAGCTCTATTTGCAATACCAACATTCAATGTGTTGAGTTTGTCTCAATTCTTTGTGGACCTATAGTTATATTCTTTAGAAACTACTTTGGGATTTTTTTATTTAGGAAAAATTATGTGTCTTTTTATTTTTCCCAGTGGGCCTGGGAAGGATTTTGGGTTTCCTATTGGAAATATAATTTGGGGATTCTATAAAAGTGGTTTTTAGCTTAGGGTTTTAGAGAGGAAAAATTTGCCTCCTCGTAGGGTTCACCTTTAGGGAGATGTCTCCATCGTTAAGAGGTTTTTTTAGTGTGTATCTTGTTCCTATTGTGGTTTGGCTTTTTTCTTTTTTTTTTTTCTTTCCCTTATTTCTCTAGTCATTTTTCACATGACACATACCTACTAGCAGGATAATTTGCACAAAAATTGGTACCAGAGCTATTGATTGTGCCTAAGAGAATCTTGTACCACTATTGGTATTAGAGCTTTGGTTTGGGTCTTGTAATTGTGGTAGAAGGTTTGAATACAAGGTTTAAGGTGGAGAAATCTGGAGAGAAGAATAGTTTTGGTTTTGATTTGCTGAGCTTTGCACAAGGTGTTAAAGAAGACTGAGTTGCATGCTTTTGACTATCGTGCTATGCCACTATATTGGAACACCCTATTGGATGCGGTAGAGAAGTTGATTGAGATCCTTTCAGTTTTTTGTTGGCTTGATTGAATTTGCACCAAGATGGAGATTGATGGGTTGTTTCAAATTCTTTCTGGATCCACAATTGTATTTTCTTTAGGAAATACTTTGGGTTTGTTAAATATGCATAGGCTTTTAGAGAGAAAAAGAGGTTTTATCCTTCGGGAGAGGTTTTAGGATTTTCTCCTCTAAGAAGATTGCTTAACATGTTTGCTCTTCACTTGAGTTCAGACTTTGATTGGTGTTCTCTTATGCTTTAGGAAAACCTCAGCACTTGTAACCTTCATTATAGTGGAAGTTCTTGATTGGCTTTGCCGGTGGATGTAACCCTGATTTTGGGTGAACCAAATAAATTCTTATATTGTGGTTTGGCTATTTCTTTTCCTTTTTTTTTTCTGGTTGTTTTAGACGATCAGGGAAATCTTGCAAAACTCAATGGAATAGCATTGATCTGCTCGGGGGAAGTGTTTGTCTTCTAGAGTCATCCTCTCTCTGAGAGTGCACATGCAAACTGAAGAGTCCATGTTTACAAAAAAATAAAACTGAAGAGTCCATGTTTCCATATGATGTAAGCATTGTTAAGTCAATTTTTTTTTTTGGTAATTCACTGTTAAGTCAACCTTCATACTAAGCATTTGGAAACTCAATCCTTAGTTCCATTTCTCAGGACCTTACAGAATTTTGTTTGAAAGGGTTATTATATATTATCACCATTATCATTTTATTTATGTTTTCAGGTTGTGGACATGAGCTTTGTGTAAGATGTGCACTCTATCTTTGTTCAACAAGTAACATCCCATCGGATATGGTTGGCCCACCTGGATCGATTCCATGTCCTCTCTGTCGACATGGCATAATCTCTTTTGTTAAATTGCCTGGATCCCCATTAAAGGAGCTCAAACCAAATCTATCTCTTGGCCTCTGTACACCATGCATGCTTCACCCCTGTGACTCGAGCCCCCCAACGACAGCATGTAGATCAGAGATCCGTAAGAATCGCGTCGCTTTGGTTTCTTCGGATCTTTTCTGTCCTGTCTCCTGTACCCCATTTCCTTCTGTTGCCATCCCCTTGTGCACGTGCGACGATGAGCCGTGTCCATGTCTTGAACCCCAAGTGGGAGAAACACAAGATGAATCTCCTTGTCATTCGCAGATCACGTCGGTGGATCGGGATAAAATGGAAGAACCAAGACTTGAAAAGACAAGCTGTTCAAGTATGTTTTGGAACAGAAGAAGCTGCCACAGGGAGCATCAGTGCAATTCAGAAATAAATGCTTGAACTGGTTTGTTGGATGATCAATACAGAATTTTGAGAAGGGATGCGATTAGTTTCTGGTATGTCTGCCCAGTTGCAAACACTCAATTATTTTCATTCTGTGTTTGCTTCCATTTTGCTTCTACATATGCGGATATGTCTGAATCATTTCTGGAACTAAAGCATGTAAGAATATTTAACAGATTTAGAGAAGGGTTTGTAATATATGTAATGCTTTGTATTGACTGCATGTAATTGAATGAAAAAACCCCACAAGAATCTGAGCTTGGCTTGAGTTTTCACATGTTTTCCTGCACAAGGGAGTGAAAAATATGGGACTATTTACATCATTTCATGGGTGTTTGAAAATTTTCTTACAGCAAAATTTAAGAGGATCAAGCACCCGGGTTTAGCCACGTGGCTATTTATTGAGTCCCACTGAAGGGATCAAGTTTACTATAATCAGCTTAGATTATGGTTCTTAGCCAGTTTTGGTTCCATTGTGTTGTTTTGGACGGTGGAAAGCAACTGTAGAAGTTCTGAAAACCAAATGGTCAAAGACCAGTAAGTTGATGCTTATTTTTGGCAATGTCACAGACCCATGATTTCGTCAAGCACCAGACCCTGGGTTAGGGATGGCAAGGGGTGGGTTTTGGCAAACTCAGCACGGTTCATAGACCATGACAAGCTTACTTGGCCGGCAACAGACACGGCACAGCCAAGTCGTTTCATAGACTGCAGGCTGTGTCGGGCCTGAAGTCCTTAAATATAGATATCACAAGTTGTACACCCCTACCCGCTCCAATAAGGTTGGGCAGAGCGAGTTACAGTTAGCCTATCATATTCCCATCCCTAAACTTGATGGGTAGATCATTCATGGGCTTTACCCAGCCATCCCATGTTTACTGATGCCCAAAGGCCCAAGCGTGGAGCGAGAAAAGCACTCCACAACCACAAGTGTCAATGGATCGGGTTTGGGCCGGGTCATGCTTAACCCCAACCCACCTCAGTCAAAAAATAAGTATGCCCTAGCCCACCCAAGTCCCTATCATGACCTTATTTTTAGAGCCCGAGCCCGGACCGGCCCTATGTAAAACCATAAGACAATATTAGACTTTTCAATCAAAGCTTACTAAATAAGAGATGATTTTACGATTTTTTAACACTAGCATTCTAGTGTTAAAAAATATGATACGAGAGAGAGAGAGAGAGAGAGAGAGAGAGAGGTTGATAAAACTGGGTTGAGAAAGGTCCTAACCCGACCCAAAATATGATACGAGCTTAAAATTGAGCCTAAACCGAGACTAGAGTTACTTTGGGGCGAACGGTCATGGGCCGGCCTGCATAAATTGACAGCTATAGGTTACAAAGAGGTGAGACCCAAAACGTCCTACTCCCAACAAGACTTAAATAAGAGAAAATAGTTATACTTAATTGCACGTACGATCAATCAAGTATGCGCGCCCTTCTTGCTGCAGTTTCTCTTTGAGAATTGAAGTAGACTGCAGCAACTGGCAGTCCTAAACCATTTTCTTCTGAGAAGTTCCTTGTGTTGAAATTGTCTCTTGATGCTGGTGCTCTCACTGTTTTTCTTCCTCTCATCTGCTTGAACAGTATGAACACAAACATGTGGATACCGATAAAAGGTTTTGGAATCTCGTACTTCACAACCTCTCTCCCTGCAATTTTGATCAAAACCCATTTCATCACTTTTAGCATTTCCAATCTGGTAATAACTTATAAATGGAGTTGATCTTAAAGTGAAAAAAACTCACCAAAAGAAGCACTGGTGGTACCAGGAATGTCAGTGACAATCCTGAAGGTTAAGTTGGATTATAATTAAATAGTTGAACCCCATTAAAAATAAAAAATAATTTATAGAAAAGATGGTATGAGAGAAGGGGGTTGATATATATATAGGTCAAACCAGTGAAGGTGTTCCCTTAGATATGGATCACTAGGGCTTGGAGCATCTGGATCTGTCATAATCTTCAAAGATGATGCATGCATGGTAGAACGAAAAAAACAAATATTAAAGGTTAATGTTTGAAGAGAGTTAGCTAGATAATAGAATATTGATGTACTAATATATGTATATAATAGTGGAACTTACTAGAGTGTATGCATCCCTCAAGTCATCTCCACCAATCTCGACCCTAGGTCTTGCAGTTATGGCAGAAGGCATCAACTCATGGCCGTTAAAGACTTGCTTGTTGTAGTTGTAAGTAACATTCATCTTCACACTTGGGCTGAAATTGTCTACTACCACTTCTACCACTCTTCCTACACTTAATGTTTCCGACATATTTAATGGAAAAATAGTAAATAAAAGTTTGTTTGTATGTGTGTGTGCATGTCATGTGTGTGTGTGAGAGAGAGAGAGAGAGAGAGAGAGAGAGAGAGGCTTAAATGTGTATTGTGTAGTAGTAGAATGAATTGATGGGAGAATACAAGGCTTTTGTAGACCAAAAGGGACGTAAAGGAATAACTCAACGTTTAGGGGTGACCTTTTAGGGAAAGAAATATGTTTGAAACGTTTCAAACTGACTTGTTTCTCTTGCAGAGAAACCACTAAACTGGAGACAAAGATGTGTTGCAGTATTTGCACAAGCGATCCCTCTCAGCTCCGTTTCAAACATTTTCTTAATAGGAGTGTAGAGAATACAACTTTGTTCTTAAATTCTAGGGAAAATTACACTTTGATCTCATGAGGTTTCTGACAATTGCAGTTAACCCTCTAGAGGTTTTTGAAATTACAATGACACTCTTTGTCGGAAACCTCAAGAGTAGGGCTGTCAACGAGCCGAGCTTGAGCTCTAAAATTAGGCTCGCAAGCCGAGCCTGAGTCTGAAAAAAACTCATTACTTTAACGAGCTTGGGTAGACTCGGCTTGGTTAAAGTTCGGCTCAGTTTGTATATGTGATTATACGTTCATATTCTTATATCTTAAATTATGTATTAATATTAAACACACAATTAACATATTATATAATAACAATTATCAATTATAATGTTAATACATTTGTATTCATCTAAGCATTTTTATGACGACGATTTTTTATAAGCTGAACTTTTTGCGAGTTGAGCTTTTACGAGCCTGAATCGAGCTGGGTAAAGCTCAGCTCAGCTAGGAGCCCAAAAACTTTTAACGAACTTGAGCCGAGCCTGAGCTTTGCTAGAGATTTACGAGTCTGAGCTGAGCTAGGCAAAGCTAGGTTCGGCTCGGCTTGTTTACAGCCCTACTCAAGGGGGTCGGTCAATTAACAACTTTGAATCATTGATTGATATACCCCTTATAAATCGTTCTTCATCATCGTTTGATGTGTTTTTCTTTTTTTCCTCTTTGATGAATAATTCAAGTGTGATGTTAAAGCATAATGGCTCTTCAGTCGAGAGAATAAGAGGAATACTTTAGACCTAAGGTTTGACCACTTTATCTAAAAGTGATTCAATTCTTTATAATGGTATATTAATCAATGACTCGGTGTCGTTAGTTGGTTAGTTGACTGACTCCTTTGAGGTTTCCAACAAACGGTGTTATTGTAGTTTTAAAAAGGTCTAACTGCAAATGCCATAAACCTTTGGAAATCAAAGTGTAATTTTCCTAAATTACAATATCGTTAAGAATTCGATTTTTTAAGGAATGAAGATTTTCTGTGAACCTGGATTGTGTGAATCTCACATGAGGTTCACACTTATCCTAGGCATACCTACAAAGAAGGATGGCCATCACCGGTTAAGGTAGAAACAAGTTTCAGGTTTATTAGGTCTCTCAGGGTTTTAGAAATATAAGTCACCCTTCTTAGTAGGACCCACCTGAGGACAAGTTTCAATCTTGTGTGAACCTCACACGAGATTGACACAACTTAGGTTCACAAATGATCAACATTCCTTTTTAAGGGAGCTAGCTTGCCTGTTAAAATAATCATAGGGCTGGCCCTGTGATGTGAGACATCCTGAGGAAGGCCCCACCAAAACAACACCCGATGGTGGGGCTTGAGGGGGAAAAATATAGTTTTGCCCCTCGGGATGTCTCACATCGCAGGGCCGGCCCTGTGAACGCTTTAACAGGCAATCCAACCCCATTTTTAAGGTGCTTCTCTTCATGTTAATTCTCTTAATTGATTACAAATAAAAATTTCTTTGTACCTCTAAGTCTAAGCGGCGCATCCTCTCCAACGGGATGGTTATGGTCATCCTTACAACATCATTTGGAGGAAGCCACGTGAACAGATATGCATCCTTCCAATCTCGTGTGAGCCCCACTAGAAAGGGTACTACTGACATTTCTAAAACCTTAAGAGATCTATAAACTTGAAACCTACTTTTATCTTAACCGACTTTTACTTTGACCGGTGATGACGTTGCGCCCTCTAAATGGCATTGTAAGTTGGGTTGTAACCATCCTGCCCTAGAGGATGGGAGCCCTAAGTCTAACCCTATAAAAGTTATCGAGGGGTATTTTTGTTTATTTAGAAAAGTATATGATTATAGGCATTCAAATCGTTTAGATGTTGTGAAGGTGCCACTTGGTTTAGTGCTTGGGGTCTGTGGGGTTGTCCTTAGGTCTTGGGATCAATTCTCTTCTCCATTGTGTGGGTGTGTTAGTTGGTTAATCCTTCCAATCAAGCCTTCAGGCAATCAAAAAAGTTAACATGAGATAAAATGGATTTTTTGAAAAAAAAAATTTCTCACCAAAGGGGTTCATCAACTTACAATTAAATTTGTTGTCTTTCGATATATAACTACTTTTGAGTGCCTTGATTAGTTTTTTTTTTCCCCCTAAATTGTTGATCGAGATCAAGTAACAATAATAAACGTAGTTAAAACAAAGATCAAACAACGCACACAGGTATCTGTTAGCAAAGCTTATGTTCATGGGAGAACAAGTTTCCATTATATAAAAAACGAATTAGGTTTATAACTTGTACTCCTATACCATATGTAGAGGAAATCCCCAATATGCTCTCCATGGTACTCGGGAGCAGATCCTTTGTGGGGTAAACCCATGTGGGGTAGAGACAGCCCCGAGAGGCGAAATGGTGTTTTACCCCCAAAGGACCCACATCCGAGGGGTGAAAATACCATTTTGCCCCTCGGGCTGTCTCCACCCTACAGAGCGACCAGGGGTTTACCCCACATAAGATCCCTGCCCATGGTACTCTGCTTCGCTCCGCCCCATAGAACCCCTCAAGTCCCTCTCCCTTGATCTAAGACCGGTGAATATGAGCTACTCACTATCTCCTACATAAACGATTTGAGAACTAGTTCTGGAGAATTCAGAAAAACAAAGTTCAGCTCCTTCATCTTTTCGAACCATTCAATTTATGGGTCCCACAGCTCCTCTTAGGTCACCAACATGACTCGACCAGGAAGTTTTTTCAATAACCACATGATGTGGGACAACACTAGACCGCGGTCCAGATTGGTAACCAAGCTCAACTGCTCTCTCTCTCTCTCTCTCTCTCTCTCTCTCTGTGTGGCGTGTGTGTATGCAGCATCTTCATAGCTATAACCTTTCCATGGTCATGATTCATGAATGTGAGAGGCTCTCTGTGTGTGTGCAGCATCTTCATAGCTATCTTTTCCATGATCATGATTCATGAATGTGAGAGGCAAATCATTAAGGCTTACGGCTGTGCCAGACAGCCTTGAAATAGTACTCTACTAGGAAGGGGCCCTCAAGAAGCGAATAACCTGACTGATGTATTTAGAACCTTACTATATACGAACAGTTGCTGCCTGTGGTAGGCCCCATATAGGGATGGTTAAAATGAAATCATCCACCAGTGTACTGTACTTCAGTCTACTTCTATAGGAGAGGCGGGAATAGCACAATTAAAATTTTCAAACTCGCAAACTAAAATGCTATTTGCGTTTGGGGTGGGGGGTACCCCTCTATAGGATACCTTTTAAATTCAAAAACACTGCTCACTCACTCCTTTATGCAAACGCAATTTTTACAAGTAGCTCTCTACTCCTAAAGAAAATATAGTTTCTGAAAAAGCGCAACGCAAAGCAAAGCAGCCTCCCCAAAAGTGTAAGCAAAGCATCATGTGATAATGCCCTTTCGAGTATGAGGGGGCCCGTAGGAAGTTGCGCCAAAAGGAACCTAAACTAAAGTACAAGGTGGGATTCATGAATCGAGTTACGAAACCTGGAGTCAGTCACTTTTAACACTTTTGGGGGGCCAATCACTAGACACGATACGAAGAATCATACAAATTCGAGTACGGCGCTCTTCAGAGGAATATATGCAAGTTGGCTGTACACATTTGGTGGAATCGATCCTCTTGCTTTTTGGTAAAGATGGTCGAGGTCCAGCGAGCGAGCGAGCGATAGGATTAGTTATTCACGTGTCGGACAGTGAAAATACGATCCTACCAACAAAAAAACAAATAAAAAGGACGGTGAAAATACGAAGCAAGGGTCCCCCTCAACTTGACCTCCTTTTTCATCTTTAAAAGAATGGTTGCAGTCTCTGAGATCAACCGTAGTGTGTAGGTCGCAAGATTTTGACTCAGGGATGTTTTGGTCTTTTCAAGGACAGGACTCTAGAGCTTCGTAAACCTGTACAGTAGTAACCACGTCTATCATCTGGGGAAAGGCTATTGCCAAAGCTGTGTTTTGTAGCTTCCATGAATGTTTCAATCAAAATTTCATTTGCAACGCATTTTGATTGTGTAAGATGGTACTGGGACCCGTCCCACCCTGTCCCTAATGGTTAGGATTTGATAACCCGTGGTTCATGTTAGGGTTTAGTTCAACCCACCACATTGCAATTCACCTATATTGTATAGTTAAATATAATTAAAAATTAAAGATTGAACTTAAAAATCAGGATTGAATGTGCATCGAAAAAATAAAGTGCATGCAGCCAACCCCACACAACAATGTGGCAAAAGATGTTTAACACGCCAATAACAACAAAATGTCTTATCCCGGCCAATTAGAATTAGTGACATGAATCCCGTAACTCCATCCCATCCTGTGAAAAACCATAAGGGATCAGTCGCGATAAGCTCTTTTACATTTACAACATCTAACTAGAGGTTGGGCCAACAAATACTCTGTTAATGAAAAATTCTACCTTAAATACTGTGTATATAATGTCGGATGACATGTCTCAGCGACATGTCAGCGACATGGGGGACAAAATTCAACTTTTTTTTTATATTTCCCCGTCTCTCGACATGGGCGACATGGGGGAAATTTTTCTATTTTTTTACACTGACATTTCCCCTTTTTCTACACCATGTCGGCGATATGTCACCAATGCCACCTGGAGACATGCCAGGCGACATTGACATGACAAACCTTGACTACCTACAACAGTCGGCCGAAGGTATAACCCTGAACCAACTGTTTTACCTTCCACCTTCTAACAAGCATATATCTAAGCTTTCGTTTAACATGGTCAAACCATCTTAACATAATTTCCTTTTATGATATTGGATATCATCCCATGACATCCATATTATGGAATAAGAAAAGCATAATAAGAAACATTGCAAATAATAGTTGGGTTGGACAAGTGCGTTTGGATCTGAATGGTTTTCTCTCGATACATAAGCCTCTGCATTGAGTTTTGTAAAAAAAAACAGAAGCATCTAAGATTGCATACTTTGGCACCCATAAAAAACAACAAGGTTCAACCCATAAAAAGAAAAGATGAAAAAAAAAATAAAAAATGTCTTACTATTAGCTGCCAAGGCTAATTACATCGAAATTTATTATATGCATCTGGCAGAGAGAAATAAGTCTAAATAGCTGTTGCATCCAGCAGAAACCTTTTCTGCCCCATTAAGCGCTCTTATAAAATCTAGTCAAACTCTAACCATCACTGTGGTTATTTCATGATGCATGAAAATCCAATATGTTTAGGTTTGTTATAGATGCATGAAAACCCCTGCGGTTAACAGACAAGAATCCTTCAAACAATATGTTATGATATTCCTAAAAACAATACTTGCAGCTGAATATTTAGCAGCCAAACCATGTTTCTATTAACATCCTTAAATTTCCAAAGTAGGTTTGAAATATAAGTCAACATCAACTTACACAGCTTTAGCTGTTTCACGAACTAGAGCAAGCTTAGCCAGGAGACCAGATAGCTGAAGCAGTGAGCCAACTCCATCGCAGATTCTCATGTGGGCAAATCCAGTTTCCTGCAAATCCCACGTGGAAAGAGATCAGCAATTGAAGGAAAAGTTTGGGAGACGGATGTAAGATGTATTTGATTTTGGCCAGACAAATGTATATATATATACCTTCATGAACTCCAATTTCAAGTATTCCGCCATACCATAATTTTTTATAATTTGGAAAAGTGTAGTGATTATGTCGGTAGGGGAATAACCCATACCATAGAGCTGCTTCAAACTGGAACAGGCATCATCAAATTTACCCTCAATTATGTTGCGGACCATATTCTTCACATGTAAGGGATGAGGCTGATCACAGACCTGGAAACAAATAAAAAGGCCTTAGGTTTAGCAGAATGGATATCTATAGCCAGCATCAGGAGACTGAAGATATTTATAAGTTTTAACCTTGAACACATTTTCTTGATTGACAAACCGGAAACCACTGTATGTAGCTTGCAAATTATTCAATGCCTGCCTCATATCACCATTAGCAGTGAAAATGATGGCTTCAAGGCCTTCCGGAACATAAGGAACCTTCATTGATAACAAAAAAAGATCAATCAAACACGTCAACCAACAATCACATGTCACGCATGAAACCAATATTCAGAAATAACTAGAGCAAACTAAAGTAAAGATTTTTTAAGTGTTAAAGGGAGGATACAATGACACAACACCTCTCGTTTAAAAAACAATTGGTCTCAGGACTGAGAAAACAAGAAACAAAATACTAATACCCACTAATATCGTAACTATTAGAAAGCCAAATTAATCCAGATAATATAGCTACTAGCATTACAATTGTTCTTTATCTGCTCTTGCAATATAAGAGAAACAAGAAATGCAGTGTTTGGGAAAGTACAAATTGAGTCAAACTAAACAAAGTATAAAACAAGGGTATGGAGTATTCACCATCTTACTCAAACCGCCATTAGAAGGTTTTTCATCTGGTATAAATGACACTAACATCAAAATGAAGAACTGTAATTAAGTCATGCCTACCAAGAGTGGCACCTAATGCAAACAATGCCAGAATGTAAATACATGATGTAAACCTGCAAGAGATATACCAAAGGACTAGGATTTTACTTCAAACTAATTTGTTAATGATTCAGAAAAACAAATTACAGCTTTGCTTTCCACAAACCAAATTTCAACTATACAATAACATGGTGGCTTAAACCAAATCCAATTGTGATTAATTTTTACTCATATGGTGTTTCAAGAGGCAATCCAGGCAATGGTAGTGGTGCTATCTTTATAAATTATAAAGGTGACTTTTTGTTTGCCGTTTCTCACTACTATGATCATGTAACCAACATGGTGGCTGAAACATGTGCTCTTCTTGACGGTCTTTGCTTCATTCATTCTTGGTTTTTTAATATCGGAGTGGAATCGGATTCTAAGGTTTTAACGTCATCAAATCCCGATTAGTTTATGCTTGGGCTGTTTTGGATGAAGAAAAGCATATGGCTTATCAATCCAGACTATATGTGTGTGTGTGTGTATAAATATATATATATATATAGAGAGAGAGAGAGAGAGAGAGAGAAAGAGAGAGAGAGAGAGAGAGAGAGAGAGAGAGAGAGAGAGAGAAGGTAATTGCGTTGCTGACTTGTTGGCATTATGGACTTGCTCTCAACAGGTTAATGCAACTAATTCTTCTAGACATGCGCTTCCAATTATTAGTCGCACAAGTTTCCACTTGGACAAATTGGTTTACCAAATGTCAGAGGTCTAAGTCCATATATTAAACTCTAGGACTCACGTAATATAAGTGTGTCCTATCATGCATATGCTCTTTTCTTTGACATCCTGTGTATGGATATACCTGAGGAGTAAGGCACATCAAATCCCCCCTGACTTGGTATAATAAAATCTACCCTCCTACCATGGAGTTTCTCCCCCATCCCCCCTCCCCCCTCAATTGTAGTTTTTGAACTATAGATTATGTCGATTCAGCCAATAATTTTAACATGTTCAGTCGACTTCAATCAAAGCGTCATGTTTTCTACAAGTACTTATTTTTTCTTCAATTCCATGTGCCTTCAGTCAAAAACAGCTACTTCATCTGATTCAAGAATATTTTTCACTGAACTCTAAACTAAGAACATGTTTCAGAACTTCAAGTTCAGAATCATAATCCATTGATGTATTTATACATGATTTACTCAAGCCTTTTCAGATCTTATGGTGGGAACAAAACAAAATATCTCTATATATGTATGAATGTATTCACCCAATATTCCACCCCAATGGTTTTAGCTTTGAGCAATTTGTACGTCATCAAGAACTGCCTAATCTGCAAGCGAGTTGAATTGGGATTTTCTTTCTGGTAAAAAAGTTATTCCTTTTTTTTTTCCTAAGACATACTACCATAATTTCAAAGAAATCCAAACCTTAGCTCCAAATTTATGAGCAGTTCATTTATATCTCATTAAGAATCAGTCAAGTTGTTGATATGTTATTGAGCTCACATTTCTTATTACAAATTTACAACAAATCCATGTATGTACTGAGTTGTGCAGTATATATTCCATTCTTGAAGTACTCTATCTATAATTTGCAAATTGCAATCAGTATGAAATATGAACCTACCAAAAGGGAACCACTCATACTATGTTTCATGTAGTTGAAATAATTAGATCACCAAATAAGAAAAGAACGAATTTTATTAGCAATAATTTCTTAACCAGCAAGTGCTATCCTTTAAAGCTAGACCAGTGTTTTAAAAACATCAAAATAATGCCTGTGCTATACCTAGATGGTTTGAAGAGAATTTGAGGTGAAATCTAATTCTTACTTGAGACAGTTCATGCTCTAAAGGTTGCTGAATATTATACCATTATCTTGTAACTTTTTTTTTTTTTGATCGGTATCTTGTAACTTTTGTGGGCCAACCAATTATAATCCGTTACAACTTGACGACGATGGAAAATATGTCCCCAATCTACACAAAGTGTGGAGTGCTCTAGTCCTGACTAACATGGGATTCTTTCTATTAAATTAATGACCATCATAATAACACAGATAGAATTCAACTCAACAATATTTCACAAAATATTTGGGATCCACAATCACAATCATACTCTCCATCTTCCACTTGCACTGACTTGCACCTTTAAACTGTCTAGCATCGGTATTTATTTTTAAATGCCATCAATTAATCCTCCGCTTTCTTATCTCCTGTCAGTCTACTTATAGACTCCCTCAAATGTGTTCATTTATAATCCCAATTTTTCATGTCTTACTACTCATTGTAATATCAGCATTATATCTATTTTATGTGCATTGGAAACATATAGAAACCACAAAAATCATGTGGGTGCAGTTGAAGAGGATGTCCATCATCCATTGACCCATTAGCCATTTGATGGAGAGCCAGAGAGGTGCAAGTTCAGTTTTTTCTCTTTTGGGTTTGGTCTGGATATTTCCATGCAGGTTAGCTTTTCCATCATGTCTGTCGATGGACTACCGGTGAGTCGGTAACACAAATGAAAAGTCCTTTGGAAGGTCCTTCACAAAATGTTTCTTTCACCCTTTGCTGGGGAGTTGAGAAGAATGAGATAAAAGAATGTTCCAGACAGACAGAAGACCTGCCTTTCCTGTTCAGACCTTTTATAAATTAAAATTTGACAAGACACACCCATATTTGGAACAAAATTAGTGGTCTTCAGGTTGTAAAATTCGAATCCAGACGGAAGATGACAAGTGAGAAGTTTGCATATGGAGTGAGGTAACCTATGATGGTTGTAAGCTGTTCAACTCTAACAAACGTCTTCTCGAAAATCTAACTTTAGAGGAAATAGGAGGTATCTTTAGGAGTGCCTATTGTATAAGATTGAAATTATTCTTTGTTATACACAAAAAAATAATTTTCAAGTAAACATAAATCTCCAAGCATTGCTGGATGTTTCGGCTAGCCGAAGGGTACGCCGTGACCCCACCGAAGGTGTACACATATCCAAATGGGGTGATTCCAATGGGAGCATGTGTATCTTGTCAAGTTACACGTGTTTGACTACTTTCCCGGTCAATAAGACCCTCGGTGCAAAATACGACCCCCCAATCCGAAGTTTTGATTTTAGAGGATATGGCCGAGCCACAAGTGTTTTCGGGAAACGATGTGAGCGTGATCCTCGAGTCCACCTATTAGCTTAAGGCCTTCATAATACACGTGCGAGAATTCAAATGGAGGCAATAGGAGTTGTTTAACTCTTCCATTGTGAATTCTTGTGTATTATGACCTTTAATAGTAACTGTGACTCAAGCCATAGGTGTTTTCGGGAAAAGATGTAAGCGTGATCCCCTAGCCCACCTATTAGCTTAATATCATTTTAATATACGTGTATGAATTCAAATGGGAACTAAACGGGGTCATATAAACCCATTTTGAATTCATAAATAATA
>JAUPMG010019870.1:0-15207 GCA_031762675.1 Pachysandra terminalis | reverse complement strand
TTCATACATAAATACAACAGGGAAATATGTCTTTACATTAATCTATGTAATTCCCTTTTTCATTAAATCATCTCAACTACATTAAGTTGAAATACATACAATTCATTCATTTCAAAAAACTCCCGACAGCATTTGGGTTTACAATCAACTTATCCTGAAAACACAGGAATTTCGATCGATCGACCGTTGATCGACCTGGGCAGATTTTGCCCAGAACAGGGTTTTCGACCCTATTTCTGTCATTTTTCTTTTCTGTCATTTTTCTTTCCTTATTCATACATGCATATATATACATGCATTTAATAATTCTTCTAACACAATCACACCAACAATTTATTCTTCTAGCACATGCATGCACCATACATACAAGTGCAATCTAATTAGATGACAAATTTCACATAAACAAATTTTTATATTAAATCATACTCAATGTAGGAAACATGTAAAATTCTTAAATCTCTATTATGTAAGCATCCTTACTTACATGTTTTGGTTCTTGTTTTTGCAAGAATCTCCTTTGTGTGGAAACCCTTTGAGAAGTCCTCTTCTTCACAAGCCTTTTCTACCAAGCTTTTCTTCTTCTAGCTCCTCTTCTTTACAGCTTCACTTCACAAACCAAGACTCAACTTCAACAAAGCCTTCTTCTTCTCTTTCCTTAACAAACCAACGAAGATATCTCTCAGACAAGAGAAAATTCTGGATTCATCTTTGGTTTTAGCTTCTCCTACAAGCTAAAAATCCTTATTATAGTGTATTTGGGAACACCAAGCCTTTGGTGATACTAGCTTCTCCAACAAGCATCCTCCTCTACTACTAGCTTCCATAAGAAGTTATTTAATAATTTTGTTATAGCCCAACTTGGCTATACACCTTTGGGGTGTTGCCAATCCCTTTAACATATACTTTAACAATTGATTTAGGCATAACACTTACAATCATATATATATATTTATGAAATTTAATTTCACACTTACCGAGGCATGCCGTCCTCATTTCATCTCATACGACCTGGTCCGGCTCTAATCCGACCCGACCTAAACAACAGAAAATTTAAATTTTTAATCATTTTTTGACACCGGGTATTACAATCTGGATCTGGCTAGGGATGATGCACTTGCTGGAAACGCTGATAGCCTTTAGGATTTTCAGAGGGATGAGGTTGACTGCAGAGCCACCATCCACCAACTCCCTTCGAACCTCCACACCCTGTAAGGTGGCATTCACATACAAGGGTTTGTTGTGGTCCTCCGAAGACGCCATCATGTCTTCCTCCGAGAAAGTGATGGCATGCTTGCCAAGTCGTGGAGAGTGGTGCATGGAGGCTTCCTGGCAGTTGAAGCACTGGAAATGGTACTTCTTCCTGATTCCAAGTAGTGCCTAAGTAGCCTTCGCCTGCATCTCTGAGGTGAATTGCATATCCTCAAAGAACATCTGGAACTTGGTGGGACCGCATGTGGCCTGGGTGGATTGGGGGTCTAACTTTTGCCGGTTGGTAAAGATGGACATCATGCGCACAGTCTCCCTCCCCTTTCCTCTGTGTTGAGGAAGAGGGTCAGTGTGCACTTTTGCATCCGGCAGTTCAATATCTCCGGCAGCCAGCTTAGCATGGAAGAGCTTCTTCAAAGCCCAACAGTCGAAGGTGGAGTGGCGGGTATGACGGTAGAACTTGCAATACAGCGGGGACCGTTTGTTAGCCTCTGAGGGTTCCTTCTCAATAGGTGGCAGTAGGACACGGTCATCCTTAATCCATTCCTGCAGCAAGGCGTTCAACTGGGCAGGAGAACATGTTACTTTCGGCGGAGGCGCACGTTTCTCCCGGTTGTTGTTGTTGGTGTTGCTGCTAGGCCTACCTTTCCTCCTAGGACCATGCTCTTCTTCCTTGTTTGTGGTAACAACCAAGGCGCGCTTCCTCTCTATCCTCTTCTCAGGAACAACGATAGAGGCATTCGTCCACTTGGCATGCTCATAGAGCTTGGTGAAGCTCTTGATCTCGTGGTTCTCTATATGGATGTGGTATGGTGGGAGCATGCCTTTGATGCAGATTCTAACAAACATCTCCTTCGAAGCCGCCTCTGTGTGCACTTTTGCATCCGGCAGTTCAATATCTCCGGCGACCAGCTTAGCATGGAAGAGCTTCTTCAAAGCCCAACAGTCGAAGGTGGAGTGGCGGGTATGACGGTGGAACTTGCAATACAACAGGGACCGTTTGTCAGCCTCTGAGGGTTCCTTCTCAATAGGCGGCAGTAGGACACGGTCATCCTTAATCCATTCTTGCAACAAGGTGTCCAGCTGGGTAGGAGAACATGTTGCTTTCGGCAGAGGCGCACGTTTCTCCCGGTTGTTGTTGTTGGTGTTGCTGCTAGGCCTACCTTTCCTCTTAGGACCATGCTCTTATTCCTTGTCTGTGGTAACAACCAAGGCGCGCTTCCTCTCTATCCTCTTCTCAGGAACAGCAATAGAGGCATTCGTCCACTTGGCATGCTCATAGAGCTTGGTGAAGCTCTTGATCTCGTGGTTCTCTATATGGATGTGGTATGGTGGGAGCATGCCTTTGATGCAGATTCTAACAAACTTCTCCTCCGAAGCCGCCTCTGTGCAAGTGATCACCAGGTCCCTGAAGCGTTTGACGTATTGGACCAGGTCTTCCTCCTGTTTCTACCTCTCCCGGCTCAAGTCTATGATGGTGAGCATTTCTTCAGTGATGAAGAATTTGTGGTGGAATAGAGACACCATGTCTTCCCAGGCATGCACAGAGTCTGGCTCTAACCTGCTGTACCAGGTATAAGCCCTCTCGGAGAATGATTTGGAGAACTTCCTCAGACGGAGTTCTTTGTTGCCAGTGTAAGCTCCCAATGCTTCAATGAAGCGACTAATACGCTCTCTGACGTTCCCAGTCTGCCCTGAGAACTGGGGAAAGAGAAGAGCTTCTTAGTCCTTGGGGTAAGGTAAGTTGAGGAGAGCTTCCGGGTATGGAGGACAAAAGTCACTACTAATCCAGTCTATATCTCTAGATTGGGACTTTTGTAGAAGAGCTTGGACATCTGCAATGGTGACAAAGCTTGGTTTGGGTGCAGGTGAAGGTATGGGGATACATGGAGAAGTAGTTACAGTAGAAGAGGTTTTGACAGGAGAGTTTGTTGAGGGGTTGGGAACAGATTTGGTGAGCAAAGCATCTAACTGGGCTTGCAAAGCAGCAATGGTTGCCCTAAGAGATTTAGCCGTCTCTTTAGGGTTTTGAGGAGGAGTAGGATCTTGAGGAGGATTCTGTTCAGGGATATCTTGTACAGAAGGGGTAGTGTTGGAAGTTAATGGATCCATGAAGGGCAGGACATGATGAAAACAACAGTAAGATGGAGAATGAAAGGAAACGACTACAGACTCCCTAGTGAAGTCGCCAAAAATGATGATGACGGATTTGTAAAAGGTTAAATATATTAGAATAGAAGGATAACTAATACATTCCAACCAATACAATCATCTACCCAGAGAAAATGTAGGAAAGTCTGTCTCAAGACAGCCTAAATCGTCATACAGCCGTTCTGTCAAGAGCGTTCCTTATCAACTTTGACCTGCAGAGAAGAGAAAGAGAAGGGACAAGAAGGAAGAGGCAGTTGCAATAACTGAGAAGGGTAGTTAGAATGCAATCTCAGAGCAGTAAAACCTCACAGGTTGAAGATTATTCTCTTTCTCTTTTAGTGTATTTACTCACTGTTGTTTCAGGGTTCCGAATTTCTGGTTTCAACACAGACCTTCGATCCTCTTCAATGAAGGACGGGTGTTGGTATTTGTAGAGAGTTCCCCACTCTCAGTAGGGCAAATGTCACTCGGCTAAGCGTTTAGAGGGGAACCCTCTAGTGCTAAGCAAATCCTGAGTGACACGTGGTCCTGGATAATATCTTGAGGGACGCGTGTACTTCAACACGGCTAAATTACTTCTAGAGAAAGAGACCGATTATTTCAAACCTTAAAACTGTTCTGAAAAAGGTTGCTTTGGAACTTGAGTGACACAGATCAGGAGACGTGTGTCACTTTCACACAAGTTTCAAGAGCAACGTCACCATCTTCTACCACCTTACCAGATAAGACAAAAACCCCTTTAGATAAGTTAGAAAACAGATATTTTATAAGTCGGTGAGGTTTTCTCCTTGTGCTTTCCATTCTGAGATCCGTCTCAAACAACCTTTTTAGGGGACAATTCAATGTATGAGGTACTTTACTGAATTCGTATATATCGAAGGAGAACTCCCTTTGGCGGCTATCTTCCTTCTAAGAAATCAAGAACCGTTGTACCCTTACAGGGTGATCAATGTATTCTCGAATTACCCATGTAGAGAACTCGAGGTTGAGTGTCTCATCAGGGATCTCGTTTTCACGATCAATCGTCCCAGTAAGGAGGGGTTTACCTTGAAATCCATTAAGGTTCGTAGCTACAGTAACCAATCCGAGTGCCTTCTACTTGAATGAAATCAGAAGTAAACATGTGAATTTCTATAAGGTGAAAGTGAGAGAATGTTCTCAAAGTCCGGGGGAAACCAATCTTTCAGGAAGTACGTCTGAAGATGGCGTTCTTTCAACTTCTAAAGCCCTTTCCATTGGGGATTTTCTTTCTGGAAGTGAAAGTCCCAAGATATGACTCGAAATCAATTCATAAGAATAAATGATAGTGATTTCGAGTCTCAGTTGGTAATTCAGATGCATAAAAAACAGCATTCTAGGGGGTGTACCCAAGTCCGCGTCCTTCGAGGGAGACAAAATCCTTAATCTTTTGGGGGTGACAAGCCCTTGACGAATTGACCATCTCAGGGTGGTTAGCCTCGAATTCGCCTTAGAAGGGAGGAATATTCCCTTTTCGAATTCGCTCTTGGCAGGATTGAACACACCTCCTTCGAATTCACCATCTGGAGGTGGTTAGCCTAGAAGGACTCCCTTCGGGTTTGTCCGTCGAAGTTGTCTCTTAGATCCATCTGTCGAGGTTGTCCCTCGGGTTTGTCCGTCGAGGTTGTCCCTCGGATTTGTCCGTCGAGGTTGTTCCTCGGATCTCCCTTAATGAGAAGGAATATACCTGCTTGATGATCCTTCAAGGCAAAGCATACAAATGATCCTTCGAAGTCTATGGATGTGATCCAAGTATGACTTCTGAGTTAGAAGGTACAGAACGTTCCCTCGAGGATCTTTCTTTGAGTGAAATACCTTTAAAACGTAAATGTATGTAATAAAATCACTCGAAGTCTATTCTAGAGAGCAAATAAATGTGACTTTAAGGATTTATTGAAACCTTAACTATTTGAGGAGTCTATTAGGAGTAGCATGCCCCTAAAATATGTCATTCGAGTAGAAAAAGGTCCATCGAGGGAAGATTGATATTCTCATTCCCTCGGGTGTCGAGAAGGCAGTATGTCGTGGGAACATAAGTCCTGGGTCCTTTGAACATTTCAAAAAGAAGGAAAGAACATGTTTGTTTAGTTTGGGACACGTGGTGTTTCCCCACAAGCTGGAATTCAAAAAAGGTGCTTCCTTGAAAAGCTATTACCTTTTTGGTGATAAGAACGGTCAAATATCCCAGCCATTTCAAATCTCATTTTCACCAAACGGTCTAATAACCGTACGCAACTGCTGACAGCTGGCATATGAAAGGGACGGTTGTACAACCGTTACATCCTTATGGAATGATTCAGTGTATGCGGCTGTACCCAAAACGTGTATACGCGCTTTCAAGAAAGCGCCACGTGTAAAGTGGGGTTAGATTAGCCCGCCTGATCTCCAATATTGATGATCCAGTGACCTAATTATGCAGCCACGTGTCACCTGCTTGACCACGTGTTGCCTACTTGACCTGCTTGACCTATGGACCATAGGTCTAATGAGTCACTAAACTCGGTTTGACTCAGTCTGACCTAGTTCACCCGGCACATATGAAACTTCAAATAAAACCTCGAAGTCACATCTATTCATTCCTAAGAACAGACTTCGAATGATTTTATTGTTTTAGCTTCACATTGCAAAGGTAATTCCCTCGAAGAGAGCTCTTCGAGGGCACATTTTATGCCTTCTAAGTCAGAAGTCGCATTTGGCCTCCATCCATATACTTCGAAGGAATATTTATCATATTTTATCTTGAGAGGATCACGAAGGAGGCACATTCCCTCCCACTGAAGTGAATTCGAATGAGGTATGCTTCCTCCTGCTAAGGTGAATTCGAAGGCCAACCACCTCCAGATGGTGAACTCGAAGGAGGTATGTTTCCTCCTGCTAACGTGAATTTGAGGCTAACCATCCTGAGATGGTCAAATCGTCAAAGGGTCTTTCATCCTAAAAAAGACTAAGGATTTTGTCCCTCTCAAAGGACGAAGATATGGGTTTAACCCCTCGAATGCACTCTTATATGCATCTGAATTACAAAGTAAGACTCGAAGTCACTCTTATTCATCCTTAGGAATGGACTTCGAGTGCTATTTCGATAAATACTTGACTTCTAAAAATAAATCCCCAGTGGAAGGAACTTTAGAAGTCGAATTCACTCCATCTCCAGAAGTATTTCTTGAAGATAGGTTTCCTATGTACTTTGAGAAACTTCCTCTCACTTTACTTCAAAGGAACTCACAAGGGAACATATTTACTTCTGAGTTCATTAAAATTGAAGGCACTTGGATTGGTTACTGTAGCTATAAACCTTAAAGAATTTCAAAGTAACCTTTTCTTTGTAGAGACTATTGGTCATGAAAACGAGTTCCCTGCTAAGATACTCAACTTCGAGTCCTCTATATTGGTAATCGAGAATATACTGGTCACCTTGTAAGTAGAGTTATTTTCGGCTTCCTTCGAAGGAAATAGCCGCCAAAGGAAGTTCCTTCGAGATATACGAATTCAGAAATGTATTTATGACATTTGAGTGACTCATTTACTTTAAAGTTGATTGAGACAGATTTCTTAGACTGAACAGCACGTGATAAAACCTCAGTTACTTATAATATCTGCTATCTGACTTATGTAAAGGGTTTTTGTCTTATCTGGAATGGCGGTAAGACTAGAACGTTGCTTTTAGATCTTTATGCATGTAACAATGTCATTCTATCCGTGTTCTTCTAGATCTAAGACAACTTATCACAGAGTAAGTTTTCATATTTGAGCTGACTCATCCTACCTTCTAGAAATAACTTAGGCGTGTTGAAATACACGTGGCATCTAGGATATGCTTCAAATGCATGGAGATATTCAAAAGCACCTCTTTGGACTATTGACTGAATAACACTTGTCTTGATTCAGATATTTTTTTATATAAGCTATCTACATGTGACTCAACTTCCACATAGCACCTTCTCATTCAAGACTTCAAGGCCAAGTCTACTTGGATGTCAAGTAAGACAAGGCTAGAAAATGACTACTTCAGAACAAGAAGAGCATGAACTCTCGAATCGGAGCAACAACCTCTGAACTCTCGAACTTTCAAGAGGATTAGAACAATGAGACCATCTCTCTAAATGAGAACTCTAGGATCTGGATAGATCTTTTTTCCTTCGATCGATCTCATTAGACAAAACAATGAGAACTCTCGATCATTAAACAACTTCTGAACATCTAAACATCTGAAATATCTGAAAGGTAGAAGGAGGAGAGGGAAGATCACATTTGTTGTTATGCCTGAGATTCTGTATCCGAAAGAAATATCTCTTTCCTTCCATCTCTCTTCCTCTCCCTCATTTCTTTCTTATTTCCTTCTTCATCCCCATATGATTGGGGTGTTTATTGTATTCCCTATACTTCTAAACAGTGGAAAAGATCTCCTATGAGGCGACCCCCGTGGACTAAGCATATTGCCAAACCACGTAAAAAATTCTGTGTACATCAATATTGGCTCATCTCCTTCTTTTTACATTGGTAGCCCCCTCCTACCTACTTCTTTCTTTTACGTTTGTTGAGCATAGGCGTAGTGCCATCCGAACGGCCGCGCAACGGTTTAGGCGGACGGTTGGGATGCCCTGCGTGCCCAAACAAGACTTTATCCAACACCGAGCAGTGCGGAAGTGACCGACACGCAACGCCGTCACGTGCTTCCGCGATTTACGCCCCTTTAAGCAGCTCGATCTCGATCAGCGGCTTAAAGCGGGTCAACCAGCACGAATTCCACATCACCAATATTTCCCCTAATAGTTTATTATTAGTCACGGTCTCACGTCACTATTTGAACTATTGGTCTGAAAAGCCGAACAATTGAGCCATTAAATTTGGAGCATTTCCGGTTTGATGATCGGTTCATGTTAAGATCAATACACATGGTTTCAAGGATCGGACTGATCCGATCCGTATCGATCGGTCCGAACCAGGATCGACCAGGACCGGTCCGATCCAAAGCCTCACGACACAATAGTTGTATTGTGGCTTGGGATTGGACCGGTCTTGGCCAATACCAATACAGACCTGCTGGTACAGCCAGTCCAACCGATCCAATTTTTTTTTTTAATTTTTTAATTTATAGATGGAACGGTCCGATACTGACGGTACCACCGTTTCGACAATTGCTCCGGCCTATTCCAATTTTTTATTTATTTTTAAATAGGCGATACAAAAATTGGATCGGATCTGAACCGACTGGTATCGCCGTTCCGGATCGGGACAGCCGGGACCGGTCCGATCCCTGATCACAAGACTTAAAGCCTCGTCAATAGAGACTGAGCCACTGAGGTTCCAAGACGGCCATTTGCTGCAAAACTCCCACCACGTGGTAATAACATAATCTCTCTCTCTCTCTCTCTCTCCCTGAAATCCAGAGAAGGAAACGGAAGGACTCGTGTTGACTGAATCTCCACATAAAGGAACCCTAATACGTGTCGCTGCGAACAAATACGTATACTAAGAAGCGAGCGTGACTTTGAGGCAATGGGAACTCAAAACCCTAATTCCGAAACCCTAAAAATCCATTCTTAAAACCCCAGGTAGTTTAGATTTTTGGCCTTCAATGTCGTTTGTGTGAGATTGTTTATGATCTATCGAGCTGTTTCATCCTAAAACCTCAGTTTCTTTACTGGGATTTTTTGAACTAGTAATTTTTGGATTGTATTAGTTTCGTTGAGAAGCATTTTAGGGTTAGGGTTTCAGTAGAAGGTGTAATGGTCGAGAACAATGGAAGGTAATAAAGGTAGTGAAGAAAATTGCAGTTCGAGTGAAGGTCGGCCTCCGAATCCTCTCGCTGGAGCTTATCGACAGTGTTTCAACAATGCTCATTCAGCATCGGCTTGTAGAAAGACCCTTGTTCGTCACCCATCTCTCGTAAGTCTCATACTAAGATTCCGTATTTTTCTTTTAAAATTTTGGACATGCTACTGTTTAGTTTTGAATCTATGTTGAAAAGGGTTTCGTTTAGTTGTTAAAATGTTGGATTCTACTTAGCATTTGCACCTGATGTTGTTTTTTTTTTTTTTTTGATCATGAATGGGGTTTCTTTGCTTGCTTTTATGGAAAAAAAAATTATTTTGTTAAAATGGTATGGACTGATTCTAGTGATGTTGAGTGCTGAAAATGTGGAATATGCTGAGTTAATCGAACCAATGACAGCTTGAAATGCGCTAATATAATATATTGTTTTGTTCTAATCTTCTGGCCTTCTGGGGATTGAGGTTTTGATTCACATTCACCGCATATGAGCTTTTGCTTGGTGGGTAATTAAAGAGCTGCTCTGGGTGGTTTTTGGGCTGTTTAATTCTACAGCCACATGGAATCAGGTGGAAGGGAGCAAAACTATTTATATGCTTGACTCTATTTCTTAGGTATTTTTGCTGCTAAAGAATCTTTCGTTATTTATTATTATTTTTTGATGACTAACAAAGATATACTAAAAAGATAAGGAGGAAGGTACAAGAAAGTGAGAAGGGTCTGGAACAAGCCCCAAAAAAGATCAGAAAAAAGAACTATACTGCACATGACCAATTTATCAGCTAGGTCGTTAGCGGATCTGGCCACATTGTGTTCAAGCCACTAGCCAGCAAGGCGACCCGCTTTCTCCCTTCCTTTTTGTGTTGGTGGTGGAAGCGTTTAGTAGAATGATCTTTAGAGCCAAGGAAGGGGAATTGCTGAAGGGTTTTAAGGTTGGTAGGGGTGACCTTGCAATTTCTCATCTCCAGTTCATGGATGATACTTTGATATTTTGTGATGCTAATGTAGATCAGTTGAGAGTTTTGAGATGTGTTTTGGTCTGTTTTGAAGCAGTTTCCAGACTGAAGCTAAGCTTGGATTAGAGTGCGATCTTTGGGGTGGGAGAAGTCCTCAGTATGGATGTTCTTGCTAGGAATATTGGATGTAAGGTGGGGAAATTGCCTACTACTTATTTAGGTATTCCATTGGGGGCCGGATTCAAGGCGACTTTGGTTTGAAATGGTGTTGTGGAAAGCTTAGTGTTTAAACTTGGTATCGGATCAGGGATCGTCCCGGTCCGTTACCGAGTTGGACCGGTGATCCAACTCTGGATCGGCCGATCCAAAAGATGGTTCAGAATTAAAAAAAAAGGAAAAATCGAAAAATCAGAATAAAAAGGGAAACAAAATGAAATAGAAGTTTCTTGATGAGAGAGTTGGATCGGCAGAGAAAAAAAAATCAGAATAACTAGAGAAAAGAAGTGAAACAAAAGTTTCTTGATCGACTCGATCAAATTTGGAGAACTATGTAAAACAAAAGTCTCTCGATCAGATCGAGAGAGCCTAGATCTCTCAGTTTCTTGATCGCACTGAAACAGAAGAGATTTCTTGATCTCTCTCTCGATCTCTCAGTTTTTTGATCACACGGGTAAGTTCGATCTCATCGCACTGGCAAGTCTCTTTCCCTTTCTCTCTGTGGAAACTTCTGCAACTCATCCAAGCCATCTCTCTCTCTCTCTCTATATATATATATATATCTGGAAACTCCTGTCCCAAGTCGACCCAAGTGGGCTCCTTTTTTTTTTTTTTTAAAAAGAAGTGGAATTTTCTCTGCCTGGAAACTTCTATCCCAAGTCAAGCCAAGTGGGCTCCTTTTTTTTTTCTAAAAAAGAACTGGACTGGACGATCCAATTTGGATCGTTTGGTCCGACTCACCGATTCCAAGAAGGATTGGCCAATCCATCACGGACTCGGTCCGAGTTAATATTGTTTCAATATTTTTTGGAATTGGCCAAGGATCGTGGATCGTCCCTGACCGATCCTGAGTTGGATCGGCCGATCCTTTACACTATGGTGAAAAGATTGGAGGGGAGACTTTCTTCTTGGAAAGAGAAATGTCTCTTTAAGGGGGGTAAGGTTACTTTAATTCGTCACACTTTAGCTTGTTTGCCCACTTATTTGATGTCTATCTTAATCATTCTGCCTATGCGGCGAAAAGAATTGAACAGCTGCAAAGAAACTTCCTCTGGAGTGGCTTGGAAGGAAAAAAAAGAACTACCATTTGTCTCAATGGGATCAGGTTTGCAGACCTGGGGGGGGGGGGATCGGAATTAGAAAACTGAGGGACTGAGGGATTTTAATAAGGCTTTATTGGGAAAGTGGTTGTGGAGGTTTGGGGAAGAAGGGGGAAGCCTTTGGAGGTAGTGATAGGGCAAAAGTGTGGTTGCCGACCGGGGGGGAGTGGTGGAGCCTATTAGATCCTCTTATGGGTAAGTTTGTGGAAGGCCATTGGGTCCGTATCAAAAGGGTTTATGGAAGGGATCTATTTCAAAGTGGGTTGGGGGAATCGGGTAAAGTTTTGAGAAGATTGTTGATGTGGTGAATTTCCTTTTGCTACTAAATATAATGATCTATATTTGGTAGCTTTGAGTAAAGGGGAGTGGTTCTGCAATATTATTCAGAAGGAAGGGAATGAAGTTGGGTGGAATTTAAGATTTAGACGAGCGCTATTTGTTAGGGAGGTGGAAGATGCCGGTGCTCTTATGTTGGAGTTGGATAGTTTTAGGTCTGTTGATTGCCCGGACAGACGGTGCTGGAGAGGTGGGGAGAATGATTTGTTCATAGTGAAGTCACTTTTTGAAGCTATTTCTCCTAGTTACATCGGAGAGGCGACCAATAGGTCGATTTGGAAGGTTCATAGCCCTTCAAAGGTGTCTTTTTTAGTTTGGTCGGCGGCTCATGACAAGATCTTAACGGTCGATCATATCATTTTCAGAAATTGGTATCTTCCTAATCGCTGTGTTATGTGCAAGAGGAGTGTTGAATCAGTTAATCACCTTTTCATTCACTGTGAGTTGGCCAAGGATTTATGGTCTTTCCTTTTATGTGGATTCGGTGTTTTGTGGGTGCTGCCGGAGGACTTGAAAAGCTTATTGTTGGCTTGGAGTTGGAGGAAGGAGACTTGACGGAACATTCTATGGAACTTATGCTATCATGTTATTTGTTGGTAAATCTGGAAAGAAAGAAACTGCAGAGTGTTTGAAGATAAGGAGGTACAGATTGGTGAGCTTAGAAAGAGAGCTGTTGCCCTTCTTTTTCATTGGGCAAGGGTGTTACCAGAATTTTGCGAAGTCGATTTTGTAAATAGGTGGGCGGAACTATAGATGAGCTGCTAACTGAGGTAGGGGAGGTGTTTTGATATCTAGTTGGATGTTTATACTTGTACATGGGATGATTGACATGTAATCTTTCTTTTCTTATAGTTGTATGTTAAAACCTGAAATCATTTTGAAACACCTCAAAATATTAAGAGCGCAACCCACCATTTCTTTGGATGCCTCCAAGAATAAGATTTTATCATAGGCAAACTGAAGGTGGGTAACCGAGATGGATTCATTCCCTACCTGAAAACCTTTAATATGACCCACCTCCTCGGCTCTCAAAAAGAAGTGGCTAAACACATCACAGACCAAAGTGATGAGGAATGGGGAGAGAGGACAAACCTGACGAAGACTCCTAGAAGAGTAAAACATCCCTTTTAACACTCCCACTGAGTATAAAAGAGTAAGACACATTCGTAATGTATCCCTTAACTCAGCTTCTCCACTTAGCCCCAAACCCTTTCCATTCTAAGACCGAATCAAGAAAATCCCATTCCACTCAATCGTAGGCCTTTTCGATATCCAACTTGCACACCAAGCTGGATATTACTCGTGTTACTAAAAATCCCATTCCACTCTTTTGTTATTACTCATGTTACTGGAATTGATTCCTAGTCTTCCTACCCTACCCCACCCCACCCCACCCCGCCTCCTTTTTCTTAATCCCTGAGTAATCAACTTAGTTCATTCTGGTTCAACGCTTAAGATCAGATTTGTCTATGTTGTTGCTGCTGTCAGTTTCAATTTTGAAAGTATCAGTTCACTTATCTACTTTCGTGCTTATTTTGCTCCCAAGTTTTTCATGTTGATTGGTTGGTGCATGTATTACAATTGGAGTCTGAATGGCCTATTTACTTGGTTCGGGTGCTAAGAACCTTCTTTTTTTTTCTGGAAAATAATATTGGTTGTTTTAAAGCTGCAGATATGTGGTGTGAGTTTGAGCTCATTGTAGGTGCGTAAGTGGAAGTGGAATCACCATATTTACAATCATGCCTCAATGAACCCTTTGTAAAGGTATCAGCCGATGCTTCATAAAATACCCTTTGTTATTTCATGGTATCGGCGATTCATATTTATTCGGAAAGTTCAGAAACCTGATACAATGCTGATGCCTTAAATTACGGTCTTAGCAAAGAGGGGAGTTTTTGCTAATTACTGCTAACACCTTTGCGTATGGGTTAGCAAATAAAGGAGTTTCATGGGAGATTATGTACTGTTATATATTTCCTCTATTGTTCCCACTTGCTAGTCTTGTTCTATGTTTTACTGGATTTTATGGGCTCATGTATTCTTGATTCATCCCAGCTCAATCCGACTAAGAAAATCTGGACTAGAAAATCAGGATATCCAAAGTCGTTCTGGTTAAGATTCGGATTGGATCATGAGTAATTAGATTGTCAGATCATATACCTTTTTTCAAATCCTATGTTTTTGGATCGAATTGACATCATGATCCTTTATATGATGTATGCAATTTTTAAATCGGATTGGATAGAAGTAAATCCAAATTATATCCAATTAAGTCTCAGATGGGATCTGATCAATAGTAAATGGATTGTTGGATCACAAATATTTAACCAAATCCTGTGTTTTTGGATTGGATTTGGATCATGATCCGATCTACTGGTAGGCTTACTTGTAGCTGTGGTAACCCTTCCTAGGCATCATCTCTTTCAGTTCTTGGATTAGTGGCTGTTTCCCTTTTATGGACTTTGACATCCTTCAAATTCAGATGTTCATTTGTGGGAGCTCCTTCATCCTTTTTTTTAAAGTATTGGTGGGGTTCAAATTCATTCTTTATCATTTTCAGTGACTTTGTCCTATCGTGTTAACACATCTTTATTATTTCATGTAATTTAGTTGATCTTGATGCACCTATAGCTTTGTGTACATTGTGGGTGCTTTTTGAGTGAACACAGTCCACGTGTCCAGGGACATTGATGTGTCTTCCCTATGTAGATCTGGATCGGGGTAGCTAGATCAGCCTCGGGCCTAAACTGCTATGATATGGCCGTTCTCGTGACACTGCTCGAACTGAGTAAAAGGGGGAGGGAGTCGAGAAGGCACGATAGGTGATTCGTGGCTACGGCCCGATGATTTGAGATGCACAAGCCGATAAACACCACCTCTTGGACTCAATCTCACAAAGACGACTTAAGTCTTCTTCCCTTTTCTCTCTCTAAGGAATTCTTTGTAGAGGTTTCCCAAGTGTTAGTTCTCTCTCTTTCTCATAGGTAAGTCTCAAAGGTGTTCACTAGTGGGAAAATGCCAAACCCATGGCCTGAGCCTCTTGGGGGTTTATATAGATGTAGTAGTAGGTTCTCTAAGATGGTGAAAAGTGTTAGCATCTCCTTTAATCTCAAATGTCTCTAATTAATCTTTTAGATCAAGGAGAACATCTTTCACTCATTCCCCCAATCAGGGAAGGAATATTCCTATTAAAAGGAATCTCATCTCTTAATCAACTCGCTAATTGGTACTTAGTAAGGCAATAAATGACAACTCACACTACTTGAATGGCATCCCGTCAAAACACTTGATATTGTCGGATCATAGGTCAGTGCGCTAGTGTCACGCTCCAATCTTCGGGACGCACACGTGTCAGCACATGCGCATCCTGGACCGGGACGCAATGACACTTCACCCTCCTTAGACAAAATTCTTTTAATATTTAATTAGCGAGGGTGGAACTCCGATACAGT
>JAUPMG010019859.1:0-15207 GCA_031762675.1 Pachysandra terminalis | reverse complement strand
AGGAAGGGGACAAATTCTGATTAGACCTGGGCTTTAGTTCGGTCCAATTTTGATTAGGCCTGAGCCCATAGCTTGGCCTTCTAATTGGAAATTTAGATTCATTTTATTTCATGGGTCTAGATCCAACTCCGTATCGGACCAGAAAAATATCCGATCCGACACCGAGGTTAAACACTATGTCATCATCATTATAATTAGGTGTACAACTTGGTTCGGTTTGGGTCGGGTCAACCCAACCTTTAACCAAATCTTCTTATGGTGTTTGTGTTTCTCTCATAGTTTTTAGTTGCGCAATTTGTTATGTATTATTGTGAATCACTAGAAGTGCGTGTATGCCTTGAAAAACGGAGATACGGGTGTGTTAGTGGAATTATTTGGTATATATGGAGTGTTTAATGCATTACTCGTCTGTAAGGTTATATATGTGATTTGTTTTTCATTTTACTTGCTATGAATGCATTGCATCTTTACTAAGGGGATTGTGATTTTCCATAGGATATAAATATGAAGATGCATTATCACACATATAACATTTTGGATTATCCTAGTGGACAGTTTGGGATTAACGACTATTTTACATGTTGTTTTATGATTTGATTATTTCTCTTTTATATTTTGGCAACCATTTCTGTGTGTTCTTCGGATACGTAGTTTACTTGACTATGTGCTTCTCGTTTATCTATCTAGTTTGGGTAATCGAGAGTACAATATGTCCTGTTAGCTAACGTATTTGAAGAAACACGCAATAATGCTGCCAAAAGTTTTAGAGAAATATTACAGTAACACACCCGTATAAAGCATGTATCATTTACTTGCAGGCTATATCTGGTTTGAAAATGCACGTGTTGCATTGAGGTATGTCTCACCTTTAAATATTATAATTTATAATTTAATATTATAATTTATGCAGTTCATGAATTTGTGTTTATCTTTAAATAGAATATGTGGGTTTATCTTTATATATTGTAGATGCTTTGTAGTACTCTATTCTTAAATATAGTAGTGGATAACAGTTTAAGAGTTCAAACCATAAATTAATCCACCAAATTTTCTAAGGATTTCAAAAGAAGAGTGTAAACCAAACTAAGCGGTTACCAGGAAGATAACCAGGCTCTCGTTAACTGACGGTGGATTGGATCTCAACGAGGAGCAGTTCTTCTGTCTGCGAAGTTGAACTAAATCCCCCAAGTTCTGGCAAAGGGTTACCCCATATTTACGAAATCCATTAGTTTAGGCTTCTCCATTTTCCCTATTTTTTAAAGTTGGGAACTGGCCGGGTTGTCTCTAAGTAATGTTGGAAGGTTATTTTGCATTTTCGTCTGTTTTTCCCTTGTTGAAATTTTTTAATTTCATGCATGCAGAATATTGAACGAAGAAGTTGGGTGTTGTTTAAGTTGAAATGTCCTTATGTTATGGATATGAGTTGAATTGGTAAGCATAAGACTAGTTAGAAATATATTGAAGGGATGAAGGAATTTATAGAATATGCATTTGATCATGGAGCCATTCTAAATGAGAAGTTGAAATGTTCTTGTTAGAGTTGCAACAATATATTCTATCAGGATAGGGATACAGCGTATGAACATATGATATGTGATGGGTTCAATCAGAACTACTTAAGGTGGTTACATCATGGGGAGGAAATAACTTCGACGTATACCACAAAAAATTTGGTATGTGCAGATTTTGTAACCAGTGAAATGAATGATGGGATGAACTACACGATGCATTTGGAATCCCCAATACATTTAGAGGAAGATGCCTATACACAGACGCCTGTCGTCGGACTCAATAATGAAATTGATAAATTCTTGAAATTAATAAATGATTCAGAAAAGGAATTGTATCCGAGATGTAAGAAGCATACTAAGTTGTCGCTTATTGTTAGATTGTTTCACATAAAGTGTCTATGTGGGTAGAGAATACTAAGTTGTCATTCAACTGCGAATGGGTAGATGTGATGGCACATGGATGAAGAATTAAGAAAGATGTGTTGAGGTTCACACTTGTCAACTTTAACAAGTTGTTACCCGCGCTCCAAGGTACTGATGAACCCTATATTTTAGCATCTCAAGAAGAACAAGTATTCTATGTTCAAGACCCAAATGAACCAGAGTGGCATGTTGTAATAAAGACTAAACCTAGGGACTTATTTGTCATGTGTAGACATCCCAATTTGCACTGAAGTGCAGTTCTCTGTTTTGTAACTCCTGGATGGCTTGGCTTGAGAAAATGGCAATTCCCCAATCATCTCTAAACCCCTTCTATCATGTGTGCAAATTCTCCTGAAAATCATTGAAATGACTTTTTACCCCCAATTCTCTGTTTGATCAAAACTGATAATTTTTGAAGTTTAAAATAAATTTTCAACTGCAGATTTGATTTCTACATGTTACAAGCTTCGAAACGACTATAAAATCGTTAAAATTCGAGTTCGGAGGGTCGATGGGCATTTTGATAATTTTGAATTTTGCCACATGGCAATGTTAGGTGAGGTGAAGTGGCGAGGAATCGCACCACGTGTGCACAAAATATCTCTAACCACCAACAAACAGCCTAACAGATTTGATTCCTTTTTTTCAAAGAAAATATAAATTTTGTTTTATTATATCCAAAAACCCCTTAACTTCTTTTGACTTATTCAACATTTTTCTCTTCAAAAACCCTCCTGGATGAACCCTCTAGATCCTTCTAGGTTCTTTTTTTTTTTTCCATTTCTTCATCCAAAAGCCCCAAGCCAAACAGACCCTTAAATTTCTCTATATAAGAGCATGGGGGAGAAGCTTTAGACACAACCTTAATTTAGAGCTCAAATTCTCAAAAGAGTGAAGCTCTCAAGGATCTTTTTTTTTGAGAAAAATCTCAATCTCAAGAGAAGTCTCCTATTTTTGCCTTGTACACCACCTGTTTGGTGTGTGTCCCCAACTAGCCCCTTGCTCACTTAGCCCTAACCCTTTAGCCTAGCCCTTGCTTCCCCCCTAACCCTTTAGTCCCTAGCACTAGCGCCCCTGTCTAGCGCCCTTGCCTTGCTGTGTGCCCAGCACCCGCACCCCTTGCCGCGTGCACGCACGCCTGTGCGCTGCTGCGTGGCAACCTGTGAGCTGTCGTTGCCTGTTGTGCTTGCACCCTTGTTGCCTTGTCCCGTGCCCTCCACCTGTTCGACAAAAGTCCTAAACCAAACTTAACCAACCTAAATCAATAAACCCTCTCGAACCAACCCAAATCAATCCAACCCAATCTAAACCCTCTTGAACCAAACCCAACCAAACCAAACCAATCCAAATCAGACCAACCCAAACCCATCCAAAAACCCCAAAACCAGAAATTTTGGACTTAAGGCCCTGTTTCAATAAAAACCAGAAAAAGAAAGTGCTTAATCTTCATTTGTTGCTGCCATCTCTCAAGCCAAGATTCGCCAACGAGCTCAAACTGAAGAAAATTGCCACCTACTAGCTACTACATGTAATTGTTATTTTTGTTATCATTTTATTAATTTTATTTATTATTTTCTTTTTATGTATTAAAAACAGTTTTGTATGACCTTTTCCTGTTCAAAGAATTTTAGAATAATCTGTAGTTATCAATTTTGAATAATATTTACTTCCTTATAAATTAGGCTTAGTGCTTAGCATATGAAAATTAAAATCATGTAATAATTGTCATTGTGCGAATTGTAGTTAATTTTCAAACTCTGTTAAGCTGTTTTTACAGTTTTTAATAATATATGAACTTTGATTTATTTAAAATAGCTAGGATTTTAATTAGGACTTGAAATTTTTATAAGATTCTGGAATTCATGTACATAACTCCCAGTAAATATTTTGAACCTTAATAAATTTTTAGAGATGTATTTGTAAAATTACATTTATTGATTAGCCTAATTTCACAGATTTTTAATTTTGAAGTAAACAATAAAGTTAAATTACATAAAAAATTCTATTTTGTTATAAGACTTTTATTTGATAATTCTTAGGGTGTTTTCAATTTAAATTGTATTTTTTCATATTTTTTTTATAAACATTTTAATAATTTTAATAATTTTGCTATGTCTATTTAACACTTTAAGATTTTCTTAAATTGGCCAAATAACTTTGAACTGGGTAACCAGACTTTGAACTGGGTAACCGGTTGAGCCGGGAGAGGACGGGCGCCTAACACCTTCCCGATCTGTCAAATAAACCCCCTTACCCGAATCTGGTTAGACCGACCAAATCTTACATTTTGGTTCAATTTGGCAATCAATCAATAAACCCATGGGTGACCATTCACACCCAAACTCAATGAGTGGCGGCGACTTCATTTCCACCCGATCGACCTAGGATCCACCCGACCCGGGGGTGATCACAGCTGGCGACTTCACTGGGGAGTTGTGGGTTTAAGCAGCAGTTCAATTTTGTTTGGCCAATTTTGTTTTCGAGTTTTTGATTTGATTTGTTTTGATTTGATTCGGTTTGATTTGTGTTCTCTTGTGGTTTGATTGACTTAGCATACTTTCATGGTTCAATTGCATATTTGCTTGATTTGATTTGTTACGGTTCAATTTAAATTCCTATGGTTCATTTCATTCATGTGATTCAATTTATCTTACTATTGTGGTTCAATTTGCTTTAATGATAATGGTTCATTTGAATGGATTGGGTTAATTGTATTGCATGCTTGAATTCATTGACATATTGCATAATCACAACCCATTTTCATCTATCTAGGGAGCTTTGTAAGCTTGCAAACGGGTGACCATTGCCCCCGGTGGAAAACCTTACTCTCCAGGAATCTAGTAGGCCTACAGCCGAGCGACCATTGTCCCCAATATCGGTGCCCAACGCTCCGCCCCGAACTAAACGACTAAAGAAGCATGTAGAGAAATCCATGTGTGGAGCTCGGTTCAACCTGTTTTGAGTTCTCTCAGCCTTTAGCTGCATAATCGTGAACTCCATATAGAACCCGGTTTAAGTTTTACAAAACCGGAATATTATGACACGTATGTTGTTTCTAATTTATCAAATTCATAAATAATTTTTAACCACCTTATGTATTTGAGTCCATTTTTGGCTTGGCCCATGGCCCATTCCCAAATTTTGAGTCATCCCTAGATTGGGCCCTTCATTGGGCCCATTAGGCAAGCCTACCTAATGGTCTTGGGTCCATGACCCTGAAATCTTTCCATGCATCAAGAGTCCATTTTCATGGGTCCATGACCCATATGCATTAGGATGGGTGCCCATCCATTTCTATTTTACAGGGATTTCTCATCATGGGTCCATTTCCATGGATTCATATCTAGATCCAAAAGAAGATTAAGGCCCAATTCCATATCAAGGTCAAGTTCGAGATTCAGATCCAATAGAAGAGTCAAATCCAGATTCAGATCCAGATCCAAGGGAAGATCCAGATCTAGCTGATGATCCATGGAGCAAAAGACATGAACTTAGATTAGGATTCTCTTTTTGGCCGAAGAAGGCCCAATTGTAAGCTTGAATTATTTTATCCATTTGGCCCATGAAGGCAACCTTGTAATTTTTTTTGCCCAAGTGGGCCGGCCTCCTTTTGCAATAATACATTATGGTTTGACATTTGATTTAATTCTTATTATTATCTGTGTACTAACCATGGCACCCTTAGATGTTTGGATCAGTCTGTTTGCATGTCGAGAGTCATACCCACATGGGTATACCCCTTAGGACTCATGCATTTGCATTTTTCTAACACGACTATCTAATTGTTAATGAAGTCCCAATGGCCCAAATCCATATGAACCCACGCAGGTTAGGTGAGCCAAATGAGTTTAATATGGATCAAGGCCCAATCCATGAGCCCATGTTCAATTTTCAAAATCAATTGAAGCGCATGGATCAGGTAGGCCCTTATTGCAAATGGATATGCATTAATCACATCATGCAATGCATCTCCATCAAGCATGCACATCATATGCTAAGACCATAAATGAGTTGGACTTAAACTCTCATGAAGACCATTATGCCTTAACCATATGTGGGCTTAGTCTCACTAGGCCCATTCAATCCACTCCAAATAAATTTTCATTTCATAATCAAACATGTGAAAGGAACCAAATCTGGCCCTAATCAATATGGGCATAACTCATTTGTGAAAAAGGAATTCAAATCCATTTGTTACAACCCTTCAATGGGCCTATTCAATTTTGGCCCTTTCCACAAGAATGTTTATGAAATTTTCATTCATTAGGTTGGGTTTCATAGAATTTGACCCAAATCAATTTTCTAACCCTCTTTGCACACATCAAGAAAATTTGATTAATATGGGTCAAGTTTTACACAGGCATTTCCACACTCATACATCATGATATGAGCATTGCAAAAGATCAATTACGGCATTATCAATCATGATTTTTATATCATTTCATTCAATTGATTTCACATCATTATCAAAATGCCACTTCTCTGGTTCAAAAAAAAAAATCAAATTTTCTCAAAACATTTTCAAATGAAACTTCTAACCTTTTGCATCCATGTCAAGATATCATTCATTTGTGCTGGTCAATCTCATTCACTCATTCTGGTCTGGTTATATAGGACCATGATTTTCATGCAATTACTTTGTTAAGGTCCATCATTTCACTTATTCAAAACGAACCAATCGGATATGGCCAAATGTCACACATATTTGCTTTTGCTCGATTAGATTGGGTCGAAGATCAATTCATTTTTGCGTTCTGGATGAATAGGACCAAAAATTCAACCTTGTTTTGGTCCATTTAGATTAGACCAATATATTATTCATATTTTTGGTTCAGTTACATAAGACCAAATATTCTTCCTTAGTTATTTCGGTCTAGTAATATGGGGCCAAACATTTCAATCATGTGCCTTGGTTCGGTTAAATGGAACCAAATGCCTCATTTTGTGCTTCAGCCTGGTTATACAGGGCCAAGTACTTCACTTATCATCATTGTACTTCGGTCTTGTTATACAGGGCCAAGTACTTTTTTTTCACATTTGCCTGGTTAGATAGGGTCAAGATCATCAGTTGTTTTGACCTGGTTATATAGGGTCAGAATATATGAGTTTTTCTTTCACATTGGCCTGGTTAGATAGGATCAAGATCCTCAGTTGTTTTGGCTTTGTTATATAGGGTCAGAATATCTGAGTTTTTCTTTTCACATTGGCCTGGTTAGATAGGGTCGAGATCCTTAGTTGTTTTGACCTGGTTATATAGGGTCAGAATATCTGAGTTTTTCTTTCACATTGGCCTCGTTAGATAGGGTCAAGATCCTCAGTTGTTTTGACCTAGTTATATAGGGTCAAAATATCCGAGTTTTTCTTTCACATTGGCTTGGTTAGATTGGGTCAAGATCTTCAGTTGTTTTGACTTTGTTATATAGGGTCAGAATATCTAAGTTTTTCTTTCACATTGGTCTGGTTAGATAGGACCAAGAACCTCAATGATTTTGACTTGGTTATATAGGGTCAGAACATTTGAGTCATTCACCTTGGTTTGGTTAGATAGGATCAAGAACTTCACTCATTCACCCTAGTATGGTTAGATAGGACTAGGTCATCCCATCCATCCATACATATGTCATTTCATTCATTCATCCTAGCTTGGTTAGATAGGGCTAGGACACTCATTTCATTCATCCTAGTGTGGTTAGATAGGGCTAGTGTATTCCATTCATTCATCCTAGTCTGGTTAGATAAGGCTAGGGCATTCAATCCACCATCCATTACACATTCATTTCATGTAGATTTTGATCAAGCATTTTAGTTCATACACAAGCATCACTTCATAACATCATATTTGCATCCTTGTATCATTCATAAGTTAGTCATCATCATCATGTCTTTATACATTCCATTTTGCAGGTACAGGAAAACTCTTTCATCCTGGGCCCAACATTGCGCCTAAAAGGAATCATTTACCTTTGATAAGTCCATATCTGTTAAGATCAAGAATGACGTAAGATCCCAATCAACTTGCCACGATCACTCGCCAAGATTATCCGGACGTTAAAAGTGACATAGCTAGCTTGGCTCAGATGATGGAAGTCTTCATGAAGAGCCATTCTCACTCTACCCCTGAGCAGCATCAGGCAGCCGCATCTAATCCACCAACTCTCCCTCCAGTGGCACCAATAGCACCTCCTCCCCCTCCTCCCCTTCATATCCCTAATGTAGCATTGGAATTCCCTTAATACATCGAAGAATAATGGGGAGAGCAAGAGGAACTTCAAGAGAGGAATGTAAAACACCAGATCCAAAGCTTACAAGAGGAGGTTCGTCGATTAAAGGGTAAGGATGCCTATGGCACTACCCATTTCAGGGATCTGTGTATGTTTCCAAACATCAAATTGCCACCAAAATTCAAGTGTCAAGAATTTGAAAAGTATAATGGCACGGGTTGTCCTATGTCACGTCTACGGATGTATTGTAGCACCATGTGTACTATGACAGTAACGAGAAGTTGCTCATACAGATTTTTCAGCGAAGTTTGACAGGGTCTGCTCTGAAATGGTTCTTGTACCTTGATCACTCCAAGATCCAAACATGGGAGGACTTGGCTGATGCGTTCATGGCACAATATAAGTTTAATGCTGAAATGGTTCCAGATCACTATGGGTGAGAAGAAGAACCCGAATGAGTCGGTGAAAGACTATGCTCTGAGATGGAGAGAATTGGCTTCACAAGTACAACCAGCCATGTTGGAACAGGAAATCACATCAACTTTCATTTCTACATTGGGAGGGCCTTATTATACGTACTTGTTCACCCATCTTAAGTCTGACTTTGCAGAGGTAGTCCAAATAGCAGATCGAGTTGAGGAATGTATCAAATCAGGAAAACTTTCGCATAACACATGGGCGAGTCAACAAGGCTTTGGTTCGGGGAACAGTATAAAGAAGCCATTTGGGAAAAGAACTGAAGGACAAAAGAAGGAAGGGGAAGTGAATCTGATCCAGAATCCTAACCCCCTTTACATTCATAACCAATAAGCCTGAATGCCAACCCAACCAACAGTTCAGCAGAATCATGTCATTCATCCAGCACATCCAGCATAACCAGTACAACAAGCACAACAGAGTCGATACAATGATCGATTCTAAGAGAACATAAGAGTGTTCACTCCTCTTACCATGAAGCCATCAGATTTCCACCCATCTTACTTAAGGGAGGATATTTGACGCAGATTCAACAACATCCGGGTGTTGTTATTGACCCTCAATATGATCCTAATTCCTGTTGTGATTATCACATGGGATCACCAGGGCATCCCACAGATAGATGTTGGATCCTTAAGCATGCAATTCAAGATCTTATAGATGCAGGGAAGCTTGTTTTTGATACTGGCACTCCTTAGCTAGTTTAGAATGATATCACCCAAAATCCTATGCCACTTCACAATGGGACAGGGACATCTGAGGTTAACATGATCTATTCTGAAATGGATTTCGACCATTCTCTGCTTATTGAGCCAATTGGAACAAGAGTTCGGATCCCTTTCAACAATTCGGCACTCTACACTTCAAATAAGCAGCAAGGTGTAGTGAAGAATGAAGAGAAGGCATGTGAAGAAAAGGACGTAGGAAAAAAGGAAGATTGAGAGGAAGTAGCCCCTAGCATGGGGGCAAAGATCCAGCATCTCAAAATTTAGATGTATCTACTCTTTTCAAGGTTCAATATTTTTATTAACCTACGACCTTGAAAAGAGTAATTTAAGAAGGTTCAAAAAGAAAACAAAAATACAAAAATTCAAAAAAATCAAAACAAAAAATTTAAAAAGAGCATTAAAAGATTTATCATCAAAAGGTCATCTGCATCTCTAAGAAAGAGTAAAAGGGGTGTGTAGCCCAACATTGGAGAGATTGTGACCATCAATTTGGGGACAGAGAAGGACTCAAATTAGGTGTAAATCGAGAACCATTGTTATCCTCGAGGCAAAAAGACTGAATGACTGTATTCTCGAAAGAATTTATAGCTGTTTTTGCTCAGTTGTGCTAAGACTTGCTAGGGTTAGATGCAGACCTCGTTGTTCATAGAGCGTCCATTTTTCCTAAGGTGAATTCAGAGGAGCATAAGCGCATGGTTGCATTTCGATACTTGGATTGAATCAGAAGATCACTTGATTTCAATTTTTATGGGCAGTCTCTTATGAGCGTATGGATAGAACATTTGGCAAGAAGGCTTTGAACTTTTCAAAAGTGGATTCAATACTGAAGAAAACACTGTCACATCAAGAAGATTTTTGTAGAAATTCAAGCCTATTATGAAGAGACCTTTGTTGTGAAGAAAGTGCAGTTCGATAGAGCTTTGATTCTTGTACAGGTGGATTGAAAGGACTTTTCCTGAACCAATCAATTTAGATTCAAAAAAAAAGGGGAAATTTTTTGCTTGAAATTAAATTTTGTCTTGAAATGATCACATGCCATTTTTCTATGAATCATTGCATCGTAAAATATCCTTAGTTTAAACCTTTTGAGCCTTATAATTTCTTTGTATGACACAAACTGGGATTCGCAATCCCACACTGGGGAAAGATCTAGAACCAAGGGAAATTCTAGGGAATAATTTTGAAGATTCATAAATTGGGGCTACAAATGTTAAGTTTCAAAAACAAAATCAAAATCAAAATAGAAAGTTGGGAAATAAATAAAAAAAAAGTCCAAAAGAAAAATTGGAAGGGAAATTTGAAAATATTCGCAACTGGGGAAAAGTTTCACATTTTGGAAAATTCAAAAGAGAAAAAAAAAAGAAAGAGAAATATACTAGAGTTGTGCGAATCCCAGTTCACCCATTCCATAAAAAAAACATTGTCTTTGGGCCTGTATCCTTTCTTCTGAGGCTTAACCCATCCTTCGTTTCGTCCTATTTGAGAAGTCCTCTTCTGATCAATACAATTTTTAATGGTAAGACAATTTAACTCTAATTTTGATTGGTGATGATGGAATCAAAAGCTGACAATTGAAGTAATCAAAGATCACGGGCATGGCGAAAACCTGCAAAGGCGTCGTTGCGTTAGAAGTCGGCTTTGATGAAAACTCTCACAGGCATCAGGTTCAAAAAAAAAAATATCGGAAGGCAAGTGATTCTCAACGAAGCTTTTTCAGAAGTATTCTCAACATAGCAAAGTGATCTACCTACACTGGGGAAGTTTTTATTTTGGCATCTTTGAACAGTTTGGTCTGGTGTTTAAATCTGGTAATATTAACTCGACTGAGTTGAACATCTCTTTCATTCTCTCAAAAAGTCAACAGGATAAAATTGGCTTCGATAATCATCGGAGATGAATTCAAACTCTCAAAATTTTTGCAACAACTCTCTGATGTTGTTCGATCACATTTTTGCTATTCATTTGAAGACGTTTAACTCGGCTATTCTGATCATCTTAATGTCGAGAAAGTTTTGAGGCCTATGATGATAACTCTAGGATTTTCAAAAAAACAAAATGTGTTCAATTTTCAAATCTTCATAAATTTAAAAAAAAAATCATTAAAAGATCATAAAAAAAATCACCGCCCCCTTGAGAAGTTGCTCTCAATCCGACTGGTAGTCTATCAAATCCGCTTAAAATGTACAACGGTGAGGTAACCATCGTTGATCCGATTGGAAGTTTATTAACTTCGGTTGAAAAGCACGGTGGTAAGATAGGCACTGCTTCATCAAGTCTGCCAGAAAACCACGACAGTGAGATAACATTGTTGGTTCATTAGTCCGATTGTCGGTTCATTGAGCCGACCCTTGTCGGTTCATCAGCCTTCTTTCACTTCTTCTTTTATTTAGTTTTTATTACTTCAATTGTACTACTACTCTTACACCGCATCTCTATGCCGGTCGAAAATGGAATCTGTAAGTTGTTTGTAGCTTGTTTTATTATTATGTCATGTTATTCTTCTGACATAATTTCGAACCAAGATTGAAAGTCCTATTATCTACAAGACAAGAAGGATCCATATTGAAGGAAGAACCCCCCAACCTTCAACAATCGCCTAAATACCATCTCTCTATAGGACTGATCGTGCAACTGTTCTGCCACAAGACACGTGTTACTCGGCACTTATCGGCACCTAGGGTCGAAGCCCTCGTAACAACACTTGGAGGAAAGTATAAATCCTCTAGTATGCCTATCAACAAACCAATGGTCAACCACCCACAGACGACTGAACGATCGAGGGAGGATTTCCTCGATCACTCAAGAAGGGGAACATCTCTTTGGCAATCCCGATGGCACCAACTTGTCTTGGGTCAAATTTGTGCCTTGAGAACACATGCATAAAGGAAAACAACACTAAAGAGCCACTTGACCGTCAATCGGTCGCAATGGAAGTAATTTCGGTCACGACCAAAAACTGGTCATATATGAGTAATGGCCGTAAAGCAGTTATTTCGGCTGTGAAAGAAGTCAAATTGGTTATGATAAAAAGTGGTAATGGACAATGAACAGTTGGGGGTCGACCGACCGTTTACCAATCGGTCGTAGTTTTCATACATCATCAAATACAAGTATCCATCATCGACTGGAGTTTCGGCCACATAACATGGTATTCATATGTTTATTTTCCTCTTGGACATTTTCTTATTTATACATCAAACATCCAAGAGTCGGGGCAATGTTGGCACCCACATTCTCGCAAATGTGACCAATGGACCAAATTTTGTCACGTGGTGTGAATCAATATATGATTTCACAAAAAGACCGACAATAGAGGTGTGCTTGATAAATCCCTCTAATTTGATCCAATAAGGATATTAGTTGTAATGGCCAAGGTTTGAGGGGTACTTGTTGCCATTATACCAAACTTAAAGCGGTGTGAATATAATTTATCCTAAAAAATGCTTAGAGTGTGACGTATGGAATATATGACAAAGGGAGACTATTGAAGTATTTCTATTGTCATGTCATTGTAATATAGACCTAAATCGGATATCAAATTGTTTGGATTTGAATTATCCAAAAGGTGCCTTATATATAACAATACATCAAAAAGATGTACAATCAAACTTATTTCTCGATTCAATAGAAGCCTAAAGAGATAAATAAGATCCCAAATAACAAGAGATGTAAAAAAACAAGTCCGATTATGGCTATTCCTAATTCTAAATAAAATGTAACGATGTAAGCATAGTCCCTATTTACGTATGCTCCAATGACTCTTAAAACACTCGTTTCATTTTAGGCACGTGTGATGAAAGACCCACATTTCACCACGTGATGAAAGCAACCGATTGACGCCGTTACTGTGGCCTTTGCGTCGCCCTTGCAACCAAACGCCCGAAGTAGCCCCCAAGAGCCCTTCCCTCCTCCCGGTTTAACGGAAACCGTTTCCCCTCCGTTAAAAACAGGACCCATAGATGACTGGCTCAATCTATTCTGCCGACTCCTTATATCTTTCAGCTCCATCTCCGGCAAAAACTTTGTCAATCCAAACATCACGGAATACCGAGGTGGCTTAGCCGGAGCCCGGTAACTCAATGATGGCGTCGGTGAGGTTCTCGATCTTGAAGCTCTTGGGAATATATCGCGACCCAAAGCACAATTTCTGCTCATAACTCTATCTCTGTCACTACCTAATCGAGAACTCTGTGGTTCAAATCCCCGTTGACGATGAAATTCAAAATTTTTAGGATTGTGGGTATGATTGGAGAGAGGTTGTTTGTAGGATATAAGCTTTCCACAGAAGATGATATTCTCTGAAGGGTACGTCTCCGCACTTAGATCACTAGAGAACTCGAAGATCTCATTTTCTGCCGAGGAAGTGTGTGAATCATCCGTGGAAGAATCTTCCCAGTTGAGTTCACCGTCATTGTTACGTAATGGAAGATCGAAGAAAGAAAGAGAATCCTCTGCATCTTCAAGGTCCTCATGAAGAGCAACGTTGTCTGGCATTGCTTCGTACTGGGGTTTCCTTGAAGATTGGAAGAAGAAGATAAAATGGGCTTGAAAATGCTGTGATGAATGAAGACAGAAGAGCATGAATGAGAAATATATAGTGGTTAGAATAATAGAATCAGATAATGGAATATTTCGTAAACGCGGCTTCCCAGACTGGTGAAGGGGCAAATTCGAGAGTGGGGCTCACACCCGATGTGTAAATACCATTTTGCTTTCCAGTGTTTGTCTCTACAGCACAGATCCCAGTACATAAGATTTCGGTCCGATCGTGTAGGGCTTATAGAGGGGAGGGATCCCTGTTTGGTGCATATGCACCTAATACCTGTCTGTGGAGCCCACAGGTGGTAGGCCCCTTAAAATAGTTTGGTAAGTCACCTGTGGGCCTATAAACACCTATTTAATAGGGATCCTCTGTTAGCGTCCTAACTAACAGAGGATCTACTTCTCTTTCCCTTCCAGAGAGAGAGTGTGTGAATTGTAGAAGGGAACCAAACGACACGACACGACGCGACGTTAGGTACTTTGGGATTACAGACTTTAAAGAGATTAATAAAGAATAGAAAGACAAGGAAAGGTTTCTAGGAAAAAAAAAATAAAGAAAAAACTACGCTACTAATAGGGTTTTGTTGTGAGTGCAATGTAAATAATATGGACACAAGCCGCCTTAAAAACAACCCACTAGGAAGAGAAAGCATCTGATTAACGTGAAGCCGGGTTTTCATTTAAACTAGCAAAGCGTGGTTGGATTTTGGATTTAGTTATTATACAATGGGCAAAGAAAAGATTTTTTTTCTTTTTATTTTATTTTATTACAGAGAGAGATTCTAGAGTTTTACTCGAAAATAGTTTTATATTCATACTTCTATGTTTGTTAAGATATCCAGAAGGTAAAAGAAAGAAAAAAAGGAAGTACCCTTCTTTTCTTTCTCATTAGCGTTTGGATAGCGAGAAAATGAAAAGTAGTAGGGCCCACTACTTTCTTGAGAAATATAATAATTAGAGTGGTATTTTATTTTTTTGTTAAATGTAACGACCTTAATGAGAGTGTTTTCGTAACATAGTTTCTGAATTAGGGATCAAATTAATATTATGAGAAATTAAGGGTTAAGTGAGTTTAAGTTACATAATTTGAACTATGGGGACTTATTTGTGAATTTAGAAGACTTTAGGATGATAGGGGGTTTTAAAAGATGAATTTTGGTATATGGGGTTAAAATTGTAATTATACATAAGTATAGGGATTAATTTGTAATTACATTTAATAGTGGACTGAAGATGTAATTTTAGAAGTCTCTTCTTCTCCCAAACGTTCCAGCAACATTGAGAGAGAAGAGAGTGGAGGATGAG
>JAUPMG010019838.1:0-15207 GCA_031762675.1 Pachysandra terminalis | reverse complement strand
CTGAAAAGAAACAAAAGAGCATCAATTCTTCCAATTAAACAAGAACGAGAACTAATAATCATGACATAATAGTTTAATAAATGCAATAAATATAGACTTATCAGTCCCCAAGTGGTTGTTCGAGTGTCTCACACTAACGTCTTTGAGATTCACCGTTCTCTAAGAGAAAACACCCCACAAGCTACTCTAACCGAATCGTCAAGTACCAATTCAAAAATTCTGAATGACTAGGAACATTTAGGATATTGGTTACCAAATTGTCTACGATCTCACTCAATTTAATCGACATTAAAAGCTAAGACATTTTAAACCCAATATCCATGGTATCTAACAACAACATGATATAATATCAAAAGTGCCCTTTTGTTCATAAATACTTGATATTGTCATTTTACAGAAATTAGCCACTAAAAGAAAAATTAAAATTGACTATAGGGCTTATCTCCAACATATTATATCATGCTACTTCATAATAATTTTCTTAGATTGCGTCAGATCGCACATCAATTATATATCTCATTCTCACTGGCAATTTCAGCACATATTATACGCTTATTGACTCTCATAATTCATTGATTATTGTTTATTGCAGATTACCATTGAAGAGTGGCTTTGACCCTACTTCAATCAAAAATAAAATTTAATTGATTATTTAGAAAGCTAGTGTAGCTTACACTTCTGAGCACAACATATTTCAGGATCTATAGATGACGGACATGAGGAGCACGAGAACCAAAATGGAGGACTAGGATGCTTTGAAGATATTAGTTGTTATTAGGATTTTACTTGATGATTTTTGTAGAACTTGTAGTAGGGTTTATTCGATGTAATTTCAGTACTTATTTGATTTATAGTAGTTAATAGGGATTGATTTGAAGCATGAGGCTACTATTTTACTTTCCGCTATTTTCTGTTTAAAGGATGTTATGTGATGGATATTATCTTAATAACACTACTTTTCTATACTTTATCTTATATAATATCCTTCTTAATTAAATGATTTTGGCTAGGTATTTTTTATCCACTCCCATTTGGATATGTGGTGAGAGTTACAAACTAGATTTGGGAACTCCATTGAGATTTTTAGGTTTGGTTCATGACAAGAATGGCATCAGAGCCTAAGTTATATGTTTTAAATCAGATTCCATAAGTTTTTGATGAGTTGATATTTTGAGAGTTTTATGTTTGCCGATATTTAAAAGTTTTCTATGTGCTAATTTTTATTATTAACATTGGCTGCTAATTTAAGTGTGGGCAGATTTCTTTCTTCTTAAACAGATTGATGTTCATTCTACTTATCCCAGAAGGAACAAGTTCTACGGAACAAAGTAATCCTGATGTCGAGAGTACTATGGAGTATTCATGGAACATCCGAAGCAACAACGGAACTAAAAGCAGATATTCAAGTAAAGTATCTACAACTTCTCTAAATAGGGGGTTTTCAAACTTTGAGGACGAAATTGTCTTAAGGAGGGTAAAGTGTAATAACCCAACCAAATTATAGGACTAAATTGTAATTAATAAAAGTATAGGAGTTAGTGTGTAATTAATTATAAAATATAGGGGTTAATTTAAAATTTTAGTAACTTAATTAAAGATTTGACTTTGACAGTACGTGATTGGTGGGCTGCACTATGGGAAGCTAAAATGCTTCACACACAATCATAACTCTTTATGTTATAACGTGTGGCTAGGATCTTGTTGGAATGGATTAGATTAAATCTGGATTAATAATAGTTGTAGCTTAATTAGGATTCCATTTTAATAGCTAATTGAAGACTAGTTCAACTACAACTAGGAATCTAGATCTAAAGGCTATAGTTAAGCTAAACTAATCTAACGGTTATGATTTCATAGGAACAATTCATTTAGAAGCTTAGAATTAAAAGGATAAAGAGTTAAAAACTAAATAGAACTAAAATAGGATAAAATCAAGGATTAGTTCATCAAGAATACTGACACTTTAATCTAAGGCTAGCATTAAACTAATCTAATCTAAGGGCTATAAACTAAAACATAATCCAACTTAGAGAACAACTCCTAGACTAAATAGGTAACTATCGGAAATCTATAAAACACCAAGGGATGGACGTGTGGATCATATTCCAAAAGGGATAGAAAGAGTGAGAGAAGAAGATTGCTGGAGCTAGGAGGTAACGAAGAAGGAAAGTTCAGAACATGAACTATGAAGAGGAAGAAGAAGATTCAGCAAGAAAAACCCAAGGTGAGTAATCAGATTAAACTCTACTTTTGAGGTGAACTAGGTGTCTAGGTCATATTCAATGAGTATGACATAGCACAACCTTAAAATCTTTATCTTCTATGCTTTTCTACGTAAGACCTAAATTGGATAATTAAATAGATATGAACTATCGATTATCGTACCTATGTATTTATTTTATATAATTTATTTAATATTTTTTTGGGATGTCCCTTTTCGTTAGGAACACGAAAAAACAAGTTTGATGTAATTCCGATAAGTATACACAAAGTTATGGGTTAATTACCGATGATCCGTCAAAACTGTCAAGTCTCTGGTTTGTTCACCAAGACCTATTCGGTGCGCTGCAGGTGCACTGAAGCTGCACTGAAGGTGCACTGAGCGTCCCAGAATGTAAATTTAAGCCCCTTGAAAGTACATCAAGGCCCCAACTTGGCGCCCCGAAAGCATACCGAGCCTGATCATCTGACAGGAACCCAGAATCCCAGAAAATCATTTGGAACCCCTCGTCAACATCCTCGGTGCACCGAAAAGCCGCTAAAGGTACACTAAAGCCCACTCGGTGACCCCTCCACTCGTCGAGAATGCCCAGCTTTGTCCGTTTGACTGGAAATTTCACATACATGCTTATTTTGACCTAATTTAACTGATTTTGATGTTAGTTTTGCTAAATTAAAATTACTTCATATATTTGCTTCTTTTTGGACACTTCGCTATGTTAGTGGATGTGTGATATTTTGATATGCATTATTTTTCTTGTTTATTTAATGTCTAGCATGTTAATTAGTCTTATTACACATTGTACACATGATTTGTATGCTTAGTTAATGCGCACATTCTCACTTGCACAGCATTAGATCTTTTTGGCTTCATGACCTGGGATTTGGTGTGAATGCCTTACCCTTGACATGAACCCATACTTCTAGAAATCAAAGTGATTCATGACAGGGTTATGATCTAAAAATCATAATAGGTGGGGGGAGATTGCATATATTTTTGGAGTTGAGGGATTGATCATTCCAATAGAGCTATTTTGATTATTGTCTTGCGAGACGAATTCCTTTCTTGTTGGATGGATGACCAAGAGAAAATCTGTTAGTAGATCTGTTTATGTATGACTCACAAGGAACATTTCACATTGGCGAAGCCCTAGGACTTTTCCCCATGATTGAAAATAATGGAGCAAATTGAGACCACTGGGTCGCAAATCCTAGAAACTATGATATGCACATGGAATAATCCCCTATTCTAGTTGTGTATTCGGAGGATGATATTCATCTAGTTTAGCTAGGGATTTTATTGAGTGTGAAATGTAATTAAATGAATACTATACAGCATATTACATATTAGATTGTTTTCTATTACATGCGGTAATCTTACTTGTTAGGTGCACAGCATGCATTAATAATTGAATCTGCCCCATCACATTGCATATTATATCATGTTGCTTCATACTAATTTTCTCACATTGCATCAGATTGCACATCTATTATATATCTTATTCTCACTGGCACTTTCAGCACATATTATATGCTTATTGACTCTCATAATTCTTTGTTTATTATTTATTGCGAATTACCATTGAAGAGTGGCTTTGACCCTAATTCAATCAAAAATACAATTTAATTGATTATTTACAAAGCTAGTCGTCACGACCCAAACCAGTTTAGATCCGTGGATCCATAACCGGGTCGGATTGCGACTCTCACCCCATATTTCTATGGGAGTGGCAAGCAATATAAGAACAAAATTGGAAGTCAAATACACAGTTCTAATAAAATATAACATTAATAATTACAATGTTCCATTAACTTTACAATTTCTAGAAATTAAACTAGCTAATCTATAACAATAATCTTCTAGAATTCTATCTTTAAATTCCCATTCCCAAAGCTCTCTTTAGTGATCTACCTTCCTTTAATAACTTGAAAAACAACAACATAATATCCATAAGCCAAAGCCCGTGTAAGTAGACCTTTAAAACAAGGTATATACTCAACACCCAATGCTACTACAAAATATAATATATAATAATGGTTATCTGAAATATATAATATGATAATGAAATCTGAATAATGGATAATGATGATATAAATTAATAAACAACATGTTCTCTCACCAAATCTCACCTTGGTTTGTATCATAAGGATATCACATGGTCATATTATCATGCTATATGCCTAAGTCTATATGATAATCATATCTAGTGCATCATACACCAGATAACATCAATAATGTCAACAAACACATGATAATGCAATATGCATAAAGTCTGGTATTCGAATGGTTCAAATCCCCACACTAACGAATCAATTATATTGAGCAAGAATGTCTTCTCGAACCATTCCCCCGCATACACGACCACTCTCAATGCAAGATATTCTATGTGTGCATTATAGTTTTAAGGGGTTTCGACCAAGAGGGCAGAATTCCCCAACTTTTTTTCGGTAGGGCAATGCAAAAATCCAAGGTGTCACATTATTAGGACTAACCTCAGTAGAACAGTGAATAATCCGAATACCTAAAGGTTGACCCTTATGATTCAGATTTGGAAACTCCATATAAGGCATATCCAAAATCCTTTCATTTTGCCACAAGAATATTGAGTCCTATACCTCTCACCTCGGGCGAATAATAATAAGCTCTTAATGGACTAAAAAATAGGTATAACTTACCTTGAGTCTCATGCAGTATACATAACAATTGGCTAATGGTCATATATAAAGAGAGCCTTCTCGGCCGGGATTTCATATGCAACTCATTGATTCAGGTCCGTTTATTAATGCAAGTCAAACACAATAATAACACATCACATATATTCAAAGAGCATTGACATGAGAACAATCCCATGATACTAAATTAATAATAATCACATAATGTATCCAAAATATATGGTCTGATGCACAAGGCACATAATGATGGAATTATATATAATATAGTTTAATTATAATAAGTTTTATAGATTTAAGATGTTCTCACAACAAAGTTCTACTATTCATCAAACCAAGCTACATTCTCTTTAATAATACAAACCATAGTTTAAAGTTCAGATCTCATGATAACAAGTATTCAATTAACATTATCAATTCTATAAAAGGTTACTTAGGTCATATAGAGGGTTAAGAATTCAGATTAGTTTATAGGAATCATTTACATAGGTTAGGTTAGAGGTGATTTTAGTAGCTGGTCCAATAACTGATTGAAAAAGGGATGATTAACTCAATATGGTAAAGGAATGATTAAATTGGTAGGTTGTATGGTTTAGGTTAGTGAAAGGATAGTTGGATTGGTAGGTATAAAGGTTTAGAGAGGAGAGAAGGTGGTTCAACAAGATGAAGGGGTGGTTAAATCATCAAATTGAAGGAAAACAATCAATACATGAAGGGGTGGCCCAACTGGTAGGGTCCTCCTAAAGTTATTAGTAAGCTTGGCCCAACCGGCAGGGTCCCGGTAGGATCCCGACACGCCGACTCGGCTAGTCTAATTGGTTTGGTTTGGTAAGGGCAACCGGCAGGTTCTACCGGCACACCGAATGGCATCCGGCAGGCTGGGCAGTGGCCTGCCTTACCCAAGTTGGAGTCTTCTGCAGCCGGCAGGATAACCAGCTCGCCAGTTAGGCCGCTGGTGCACAAGAAGGGGTTTTAGGGTTTGGGATTTATCAGGGAGGTTCAACTAGACCTTCTAGGGTTTCGTGCACCATTACTTGGTCAATTTATTCACTAGATTATATCAGATCTTCACAATGCTTGGTTCTTGATTTATTTAATGTTTTAATCTTAACTTAACATACACAACCGATTAATATAATGCCATATTTTTGGGTTTTATAAGTAAGATTATGGGAAAGAATTTTAGATGCATGGAAGAATGGAATTCCCCAAGATGTGACATTAGATGGAAAGTAAATACACAAGAGAAAGAAAAACTCACATTGAATTCCTGGAGATTTGCTGCCATTGAAGATTTGCTAGATCTCTTCTAGTTTTCTGGTTTCTTAACCTTCACCTTGTTCCTCCTAGATAATCCCACGAATCTTAATGTGTTTCCACGAACTATTTTTTTTAATTAGTCTTATTTTACTTGTTTTAAGAGTTGTACTTGTATTAGGATTATTATCTGTAGTTTATCTATAAGTCTAAAGTCTATTCTTGATGTTTACTTAGTCCTTAAGTTACCCAATTACTTTAGCACAAAATTAGGTATTAATTATTCTAATCAGGCCTTAGTTAATTCAATTAGGCTTTAATCTAAATGGGCCTTACTTAAGTCCAGCTTAATTAGGTGTTAGGGTTAGGTCTTGTTTGGCTGTTACAGGTAAATTAATTAATCTGTTTCTGGTTAAGCTGTAAAGTTTATATTAATGATCCCAATTCCTTTATTATAGTTTATATTATTAATCTTACCTTATTACAATAATAACCATAGGTTAATTTCTAGATGTGCTGGGTTAATTTACCATTTTACCCTTTATATTAAAGTTCTTTTTAATCTGTATTTTTCCGGTCTATACACTAGTGTAGCTTATGCTTTCGAGCACAACATATTTCAGGATCTATAAATGATGGACAAGGTGACCACGAGGACCAAGATCGAGGACTAGGATGCTTTGAAGATAATAGTTGTTATTAGGGTTTTTGTCACATCCCAAACTTAAGAGATCTCAAAGGAGTCCCAATAAGTCAGAAATATGACTCTCACCCCATATCCACATGGGAGTGGTAGTCAATACATTGCCAAATAATTGAAAGTATAACTGAGAATTTATATTAACTTAAAAATAATCAAACTGAAAGTCACTACATCTCATAACAATCAAAAATAAAGCAAAATATTGCAGCGGAAAGAAAATAACTATATTTTCATGCTAAATCTAATCCCTAAATAAAATAGAGCCTAACAATGGTTAATAATACATGTTGGCATGCAAGCCAATAAAAATGAATAAAATCTCCAAGATAAATCCTAATTATCTTCCTCAATAAAATCAGCATTTTCATCAAAACAAGGGTCCACAGCTGGGCCTCGATAATCCAAGTCCTCCTCCTCTAATGTGCCTGAAATATGTTGCTTGAAAGAGTAAGCTTCACTTAGCCAGTAAGTAAACAAATCGAACAAGGTATATAATTGCAGTAGGACCAAGGCCACTCTTCATTGGTAATCCATAAATTCCAGTAAACATTAATATGATAAATATCATGTAATATGAGCAATTTAGTGAGTAAATAATCATATGAGTGTATATGCATGAGTAACATATGTTGTTCATGAATGGTCAAGTTTTAAAATATGAATGTTGTGCTCCTATAAGAAATCACCATGTGTGATCTATTAAACAAGACTAATATGCTGTGCAATTAGTTTAAAAACTATTTGAATGGATATATACAGGTTTCGACAAGATTGATCATTCCTTGAGCAAGATGTCTTCTCTAACCATCCCCTTCATAGAGGGCCATTCTCAAGTTAAGATTTTCCATGTGCGCAGCATAGTTCTAAGGGGCTTCGACCTAAAGGGCATAATTCCCCCACTTATTTGTGATCAAGGGTCATAATTCCAAGGGATTCCAATTTTAAACTCCCCAGTGAATTGTATATATAAACAAGCAACCAGGAATCACTCATTTAATAAATAGTCTATAGGACCAATAGGTATATTGGGATAGCTAGTCCCTCAACTCCAGAAATATAATATTACGTTCAAGTCTGCTCACCTACTGTGATTTCAAGATCACAATAATCTCTTAATATCCTTAAAAATTCAGAAGTATGGATTTACATGGAAAGGGGTTTGACCTATAGACCAAATCCATGGTCGTAACGCATATGAAGCGCAAGTGATATTGTGCACGGTAACTAAGCATACAATTCATGTTTACGAGGTGTCATAGACCTATCTAGCATTTTGGACATTGTATAAACACATAATAATGAGCATATGAAAACATCATGTTCCCACTAACATATAAATGAGTCCAAATAAGATATGAGTATTAAAATCATGCATAACTAAGCAAAAGTACTATCAGAAATTGTCTAATGAGATCAAAATACAAATGCTTGTAAAATTTCAAGTCAAATAGACCAAGTTGGGCCTACTCGGTGTACCGAGGGGTAACCGAGAGGGCCGAGTACCAAGTTGTCCCCGAGGGGTCAAATGGGTTTTCTGGTTTTCTAGGTTTTGGTCATAGATAACACTCGGCATACTCTCGGTATGCCGAGAATGGGCTTGGTGAACAATCCAGGGACCATAAACTTCTCTGTGACGCTCAACGTGCTCTCCGTACGCCGAGATGGCATTTGGTGTACTTTCCAGGGACTGAAAAGTGTCAAAGGGGCGCTCGACATGCTCTCGGTGTACCGAGGATTCGACGAGGTCTCAGTATACTGTGGTTTCACCGAACTCCACAATCTGAGCTGTTTTTGCCTGATGTTGGTTTTTCTTCAACTCTAATCCAAATATTTCCTTAAGTAACCTTCCTTCATCTTGTATTCCGTCTAAAACCCAATAATCAGATATAGGGAAACATTAGTAATTAATAATTAACTAATTTACTTTGAGAACATTGAAAACTGATATAGATTTTGAGAACTTACTTCATACTATTGAAAGTAAACTTGAAACTCTACTAAAACCATAAACTAAGTTAAATTCGAATACTTACCTTGATGTTGCAGGTTTGGTGTAGAGAGTTACACCTCTGATCTTCTCTTCTTCTTCTTCTTCTCTCCAAAGTTTGATATTTCGAATCCCAGCAAGTCCACCTATTTATATGGTTGGTCTAAGCATCGTAGTTCTACTAGTATTTGTACTTAAGTTTCGATCTTGACCCTTCATTGGGAGTTAATAGTTTCTTAGCATTTAGATGGAACTTCCCAGCTCTCCAAGTTCAGCTATGTTTCTATTTTTGAATATTTGAATTCTAGTGGGTTTCTAACTCCTATTTTGTAGAGAAGCTTCTAATTAAGTGTTTAAAATCCGAGCCATTGATTGGAGTGTAAAATCTCTTGCAAGATCTAAACTAGTTATTTTAACTTTAAAGGTTTTGATTGTGTGTGTTGCACTTAGTTTCCTAATTGTACAACCCACCAATCACATTCAGTCAAAAGTCAAATAATATGGTTGTTACTAAAATTTTTAAACTACCCTAATTTTCTGGTATTTACTCATAAGTCCTAATATTTGTTTGGGTTATTACATCCTACCCTCCTTAAGAAAATTTCATCCTTGAAATTTGTTAGCTTATGTGAAGTGTTGCGGGTACCTCTCCCTCATGTGCTCTTCAAGTTCCCACGTTATTTCAAATGCTACATGATTATTCCATAGAACCTTCCCCTTTGATATCACTTTGTAGTGTAGTACTTGTTCTTCCGATCCAAAATTTCTACAAGTTCCTCTTCATATGTTGCATTGTGTTGGATTTTGTTTGTTTGCCAATCAATCACACTTGTCGGGTCTGGATGGTACTTCGTTAACATTAAAATGTGCAATACATCATGCACTAAGTTTAACCTAGACGATAGTAGCAATCTGTAGGCCACTTCTCCAATCCTTTCAAAAATGTCGAATGGTCCAATCAACCGTGGTGCAAATTTGCCTTTCTTCCCAAATCTGAATACTCCCTTAGTTGGTGAAACTTTGAGAAACACTAGTCTCCTACCTGAAATTCAAGTTTCCTTCTTCTAAAATTAGCGTACTTCGTTTGTCGATGTTGAGCCGTAGTGAGTCGTTATCCAATGATTCTGATAGTTTCAGTAGTTTCAGGGACTAACTCCGGTCCTACAAAAATCTGAACATTCTCTTCATTCCAGCACAAAGGTGATCTGCAAGGTATCCCATAGAGTGCGTCGAATGGTGCCATTCCTATGCTTGCTTGGTAGCTGTTGTTGTAGGAAAACTCTACAAGTGGCAGTCCTCCCAACTTCCCTTGAAGTCAAGAACACATGACCTAATCATGTCCTCCAGTACTTGGTAAACTCTCTCTGTTTGCCCGTCGGTTTGTCGATGAAACGCCTTACTGAAATTCAGTTGAGTTCCCAATGCTTTGAGTAAACTTGCCCAAAATTTGGAAGTAAATTCTGATCCACGATTAGAAACAATGGTAACTGGTACTCCATGCAATCGTACGAACACCTTCATGTACAATCTTGCCAATTCGTCCGTGTTCATCGAGGTCCTTGTTGGTATGAAGTGTGATGATTTGGTCAGCCTGTCCACGATCGCCCAAATCATGTCATGATTATTGCGAGTCTTTGGTAATCCCGAGATGAAGTCCATCGAGATGTGCTTCCACTTCCATTCTCCAATTGGTAAGGGTTAAATTGTTCCGGCTGATTTTTGGCGTTCAGCCTTGACTTGTTAACAAACCACACACTTAGTCATGAACTCCTCGATGTCAACCTTCATTCCTCTCCACCAATAGCTGTGCCTTCAGTAATTTTACATCTTTGTCCTTCCGCGCTTGATAGAATATTTGGAACGGTGAGCTTCTTCTAGAATCTCTCTTTTCATCTCCTCGCCATGTGGTACACAAACTCTTCCTTTCAAGCGTATGCTACCATCTTCCTCCTTAGTCCAATTTGGTCGATCAATATTATTGGCTAAGTCTTGCATCCATGGTTCTTATGTTTGAAGTTCAATAATTCTAGTTTTGAATGAAGGCTTTGCAAGGATGTTGCATAACCTTACCCCTTGATCTGCTTCACAGACTTCGATGTTGAAATCAACAAGCTTTTCGTACATCCTCCATTCTTAAACCATCATGTGTGCCACAATGCTTCTAGGCTTCTGGCTGAGTGCGTCCACCATGATGTTTGCTTTGCGTCGATGATATTGAAGTGAGAAATTGTAGTCGTTTACTAAATCTGTCCATTTACGTTGTCGCATGTTCAAGTCCTTTAGTGAGGAAAGGTAATTCAAGCTTTTATGATCAGAAAATACCTCGAAGGTCTCTCCAAATAGATGATGCCGCCATATCTTCAAAGCGAAGACTATAGCCGCCAGCTCCAAGTCGTGCGTAGGATAATTTCTTTCATGAGGCTTGAGTTTCCTTGAGGCGTAGGCTACGACCTTTCCTTCTTGCATCAGAAGACAGCCAATTCCCAATAAGGATACATCGGCATAGATCACAAACTTCAAGCCGCTCTCCGGAATGGTCAAAACTGGTGCTGTGGTCAATTTCCCCTTATGTGTTGCAAAGGCTTGTTGGTATGCATCATCCCATACGAACTTTACATCCTTCCTTGTGACTTTGGTTAAGGGTACTGCAATGCGAGAAAAACCTTCAATAAATTGATGGTAGTAATGTAATGGCCTAGACCTCCTAATCTCTATTATTTATATTTCAATCCTTAACATGAATCTACCTTTTGTTTTGATCGCCAATTGGATGAGATCCAACCATGTGATTGTGCTTGTGATGTTGTTTGGTCTTAGTGCTTTATGCCATAGCATAGCCCTTGTGTGTTTGGATTTATAGGCTATGATTTAAACCTTATTTGGATGACGTGTATGGTTGAGATTAGATTAGTTGTGCTTGTATGGATTAGATTAAGGTGGTTATGATTTATAGGCTAGGATTAGAGTGGTTTTAATTGAAAGGCTAGGATGAGGACACATAGCATTAGTAGCTTGTTGAGTTAGAGATAGAGAAAAATCTCATGCATTTGTCTCTTTTGAGTTTTGAGTCTTAAGAGCTTGAGAGTGGAGAAGAAGGGCTTGTATTGCTAGGGTATGTGTTGATTCTTGCTTGATTGAAGAGGTAAGTAGATAATTTCATGAATGTAATTAGATTCATCTTGGACAACTAAATATTTCCATAGCTTTCAATCTCAGGCATGTATTTGAGAATTGATGAATGATCTGAATGCTTAAGTGTAGAATAGTAGTTTATTTTTCATGTTTGAGAATGGATTTGATTAGATTACTTGATGTATGAATGTTTTTGTTGTTTAAGAATCGAATCTGGAGAGAAAAACCCCTGTTCTGTCCAATTCAGTACATTCGATGGCCTCGTCAGCGCAACGAACGAGTCGCCGAACACCTTTCTGGGCCAAGGGCGGATTGCTAGGCTAGCCTAACAGGTCGCTGAGTATGAATGGTTGCCGAGTATCAGTTCGGTGCGGCAAAGTGGTCGGTAAGAAATGAGTCCCTGGAATTGTCGCCAAAACACATAGAGGTCCACCGAAGGGGTCGCTGAGGCAGACTTCAGTGTGAAGAAGAGCTCACCAAAGACCTCGCTGAACCTGACAAAATGAGATTATATTTTTATGTTTGTTAGTGGGTACTCATTTGAATAGATGTGACTCAATTTTATGATATATACATTGCAGCAAGATCGAATATGATATTCACATCTTGTAACTTGAGTTAATGAGATATTGTATGGAAATGCATAGAAATGTATGAAATGTATATAATAGTTAGTTTTAATGCACCCTGTACACAATGAAATGTATGTTTAGTTAATGTGCACCACTACATGACATATCATTGACTCTAGGCCATAACTTGGTCGAAGAGTATGACCCTATGTTCCGAGACCATGCGGTTGCGTCTCGTGAATTGAAATGAGAGTGATGTGACTCCCACATCTGGTGAGGGGACTGGAAGGATTGAGTTGAGGGAGTAGCTAATCCAATAGACTCTCTTTTTTCCCAAGGGCATTGTACCCATGAATCAGCAAGAGATCTCTGTAGTTTGTCAAGTGTTCATGTTTTCCTGAGGGATACCACACGTGGGTGCAAGCCTCAGCAGATTGCCATTGATCAGTAAGAAGTGGGGGGATTGTGCCTCCTAGGTTCAAAACCCTTAAAACTATGTTGTACACAAAGAAAAGCTCTGCTCCTTTGACCGTTACAGTAGGGGATGATTTCAGGTTGCTGGAACATCCTAGGGCGAATTCAAATTATTGGGACACCCCTGATAAAGACTGGATCAAGAGAAAATATACCACATCGATACTCTAAGAGAGTTGCATTTGCACAACATTCTAGATTGTTTTGTTAGCTCACCTTGGCGATTACTGTATTTAGGTGCACAACATGTATAATAAATAATTTACCACATGCGTTGCATTTTGTTATGTTTTCCATACGGCTTGAACTGAGAGTATTGTGAATGTTTGGTCTCTAGAAGAGAGTCTTATATATTCTTGAAGTAATTTACTTACTGGCTTTATAGCTCACACTTTTTAGCAAACATTTCAGGACCTTTATAGGAAGCTACCGCCGAAGAGAGATTTGCCAAGGAGGAGGATTTTGCAGAAGAAGAAGATTATTTCTACGAGTGATCTATTGTAATGTTTGAAGAGATTTTATTATACCATAATATTTTGGCATTTATGGTTCTTTTTGGATACTTGAGATGGTATCCACGTTAAAATCTGATTTTGAAACCTAGAACAATATTTTGTTTTTTTGCTACTTCATTGTAAATAATTACAGCTTATGTCTTTATACTCTTTATTTTTTGAATGAATGATTATTCACCCCACTTTAGCTATGAATTAACTACCACTTCCTTTCCTGAGGAAGTGATGGTTACAATTTGAATCTCACTGGGCCCCCAAGTGGACTCACTGGTTTGGGTTATGAAAAAGTTGGCATCAGGGCTAGAGTTCTTCGTTTTTAAATCAGATTTTCTTAAGATTTAATACAATTGAGATTTGAAAGTTTTTAATACGTCGTTATTTCACAAGTTTTTGTGTGATGCTTGTTAGTTTCTAACCATCTGGAATTCATACTTACAAGAAATTCGGATGTGTGAATTCTTTTGACAGGTATTAGACTGATTCTATTGCTGGAAGAAGAGGTTGACACGCCAATGAACCACCATCGGGGGAGGATTATGCAAGACGGAGGAGTCGGCATACAAATAAACCTCCGTCCAAAGGAGATCATCGAAGTGATCCTCATTTGACGGGTGTATATCAAGCTTTGGGAGATATGGCTAGCATGATGCAAAGGCAGCAAGTCCAACTTTAGAGTGCAACACAGAGGAGTGTGTTAGGCCTCGATAGTTTCAAGAAGCTTGTCCCGACTGCTTTCAAGGGAGCTATAGACCCAATAGAAGCTCAAAACTGGATCGACTCGATAGAACACATCTTCGAAGTGATTAAGGTCAAGGATGCCAACATGGTATGTTTTGCAGCTTTCATGTAGGAGGGAGAAGCATGCCGTTGGTGGAAGATTACAGCTGTCACTACCTGGGCAAGATTCAAGGAAGTTTTCTATTCGGAGTACTGTCCAAAGACTATGAGAAGAGAGAAGGAGTTGTAGTTTATGAAACTTGAGCAAGGGAATATGACGGTGATGGAGTACGCCGCCAAGTTCATCGAACTGTCTCAGTTTGCGACGTACACAGTAGATGAGGAAGAAAAGAAGGGTTTACGTTTTGAGAACGGCTTGAGGCCGAACATCCGTAGTAGGCTGATTGTGATGGAGTTCACCGAGTACCACAAGGTGGTGGACTGCGCTCAAAAGGTCAAGACAGACATGGCTGAATTCAGAAAGAGTGTAGAGCAGAAGAATGCCAAGAACACTGCAAGGTCGGGAAATTTCAAGGGCTACACATCTGAGGTGCAGAAAAGGCAGAGGACACAAGTACAACCTATTTCTCAAAGCTTTGGGATCATTCTGATGTAGTGCCACAACTGTGGGAGACGCGGTCATAGCTACAGGGAGTACCGAGCATCGAGAAATCAGAGTCAAAACTTCTTCCAAAGGACCTAGGAGTGGACCTCCATAGCCACAACCGCAACAACCACCTCAGACAGCCAAGGTTTTTGCGATTAAGCCACTGCAAAATGAGGTTATGGATGGTACCATACGACTCTCCCATACTTCTACACGAGTATTATTTAATATTGGAGCTCCCACTCATTCATTGCATGATCACTTGTACACTGTTTGTGTCATGACCCAAACTTAAGGTAATTCACGTGGAACCCCTTAGGTTCGAACCGCGACTCTCACCCCAACCGAGATCG